>JACEEZ010013360.1:0-45000 GCA_016584305.1 Chionoecetes opilio
ATAAGCTGTTTTCCTACAAATTGAAGTATAAAATCCTCTTTTTAGAAAATTTGCCCCTATAAGTAGCTTACATTTCATTAAGCTATTAAATAGAAGAGTAAGAGGTTATTTATTGTGATATAACTGTATATTGCAAGAGTTTTTCATAGTTTCTTCTAAACTGTAGCGTGATTGTATATATACAAGTAGTTTTACTTATTATATTGCTATAAACCCATAAAATGTAGTGTTTTCAATGATTTTAGCTATTTATCAGTGATATATAGCTGTTTTCCTACAAATTGAAGTATAAAATCCTTTTTTTAAAATAATTTGCACCTTTAAGTAGCTTACATTACATTAAGCTATTAAATAAAAGAGTAAGAGGTTATTTATTGTGATATAACGGTATATTGCAAGCGTTTTTCATAGTTTCTTGTAAACCGTAGCGTTATTGTATATATACAAGTAGTTTTACTTATCATATTGCTATAAACCCATAAAATGTAGTGTTTTCAATGATATTAGCTATTTATCGGTGATATATAGCTGTTTTCCTACAAATTGAAGTATACAATCCTTTTTTTTAAATAATTTGCACCTATAAGTAGCTTACATTACATTAACTAATAAATAGAAGAGTAATTGGTTATTTATTGTGATACAACGGTATATTTTGAGCGTTTTTCATAGCTTCTTGTAAACTGTAGCGTTATTGTATATATACAAGTAGTTTTACTTATCATATTGCTATAATCCCATAAAATGTATTGTTTTCAATGATATTTTGAAGTATACAATCCTTTTTTTTAAATAATTTGCACCTATAAGTAGCTTACATTACATTAACTAATAAATAGAAGAGTAAGAGGTTATTTATTGTGATATAACGGTATATTTTGAGCGTTTTTTATAGTTTCTTGTAAATTGTAGCGTTATTGTATATATACAAGTAGTTTTACTTATTATATTTCTATAAACCCATAAAATGTAGTGTTTTCAATGATTTTAGTTAGTTATCAGTGATATATAGCTATTTTCCTACAAATTGAAGTATACAATCCTTTTTTTAGAATAATTTGCACCTATAAGTAGCTTACATTACATTAAGCTATTAAATTGAAAAGTAAGAGGTTATTTATTGTAGTATAACGGTATATTGCAAGCGTTTTTCATAGTTTCTTGTAAACTGTAGCGTTATTGTATATATACAAGTAGCTTTACTTATTATATTGCTATAAACCCATAAAATGTAGTGTTTTCAATGATATTAGCTATTTATCGGTGATATATAGCTGTTTTCCTACAAATTGAAGTATACAATCCTTTTTTTAGAATAATTTGCACCTATAAGTAGCTTACATTACATTAAGCTAATAAATAGAAGAGTAAGAGGTGATTTATTGTGATATAACGGTATATTGCAAGCGTTTTTCATAGTTTCTTGTAAACTGTAGCGTTATTGTATATATACAAGTAGTTTTACTTATCATATTGCTATAAACCCATAAAATGTAGTGTTTTCAATGATATTAGCTATTTATCGGTGATATATAGCTGTTTTATTACAAATTGAAGTATATAATCCTTTTTTTAGAATAATTTGCACCTATAAGTAGCTTACATTACATTAAGCTAATAAATAGAAGAGTAAGAGGTTATTTATTGTGATATAACGGTATATTGCAAGCGTTTTTCATAGTTTCTTGTAAACTGTAGCGTTATTGTATATATACAAGTAGTTTTACTTATTATATTGCTATAAACCCATAAAATGTAGTGTTTTCAATGATTTTAGCTAGTTATCAGTGATATATAGCTGTTTTCCTACCAATTGAAGTATAAAATCCTCTTTTTAGAATAATTTGCACCTATAAGTAGCTTACATTACATTAAGTTATTAAATAGAAGAATAAGAGGTTTATTTATTGTGATATAACGGTATATTGCAAGCGTTTTTTCATAGTTTCTTGTCAACCGTAGCGTTATTGTATATATACAAGTAGTTTTACTTATCCTATTGCTATAAACCATAAAATTAGTGTTTTCAATGATATTAGCTATTTATCGGTGATATGCAGCTGTTTTCCTACAAATTGAAGTATACAATCCTTTTTTTTAAATAATTTGCACCTATAAGTAGCTTACATTACATTAAGCTAATAAATAGAAAAGTAAGAGGTTATTTATTGTGGTATAACGGTATATTGCAAGCGTTTTTCATAGTTTCTTGTAAACTGTAGCGTTATTGTATATATACAAGTAGTTTTACTAATCATATTGCTATAAACCCATAAAATGTAGTGTTTTCAATGATATTAGCTATTTATCGGTGATATATAGCTGTTTTATTACAAATTGAAGTATATAATCCTTTTTTTAGAATAATTTGCACCTATTAGTAGCTTACATTACATTAAGCTAATAAATAGAAGAGTAAGAGGTTATTTATTGTGATATAACGGTATATTGCAAGCGTTTTTCATAGTTTCTTGTAAACTGTAGCGTTATTGTATATATACAAGTAGTTTTACTTATTATATTGCTATAAACCCATAAATGTAGTGTTTTCAATGATTTTAGTTAGTTTTCAGTGACATATAGCTATTTTCCTACAAATTGAAGTATAAAATCCTTTTTTTAGAATAATTTGCACCTATAAGTAGCTTACATTACATTAAGCTATTAAATAGAAGAGTAAGAGGTTATTTATTGTGATATAATGGTATATTGCAAGCGTTTTTCATAGTTTCTTGTAAACTGTAGCGTTATTGTACATATACAAGTAGTTTTACTTATCAGATTGGTATAAACCCATAAAATGTAGTGTTTTCAATGATTTTAGTTAGTTTTCAGTGACATATAGCTGTTTTCCTACAAATTGAAGTATAAAATCCTCTTTTTAGAATAATTTGCACCTATAAGTAGCTTACATTATATTAACTAATAAATAGAAGAGTAAGAGGTTATTTATTGTGATACAACGGTATATTTTGAGCGTTTTTCATAGCTTCTTGTAAACTGTAGCGTTATTGTATATATACAAGTAGTTTTACTTATCATATTGCTATAAACCCATAAAATGTATTGTTTTCAATGATATTTTGAAGTATACAATCCTTTTTATTGAATAATTTGCCTATAATTAGCTAATTACATTATAATAAATAGAAGAGTAAGAGGTATTTATTGGTGATAAACGGTTATTTTTGAGCGTTTTTTATAGTTTCTTGTAAATTGAGCGTTTTTATATATTCAATAGTTTTACTTATTATATTTCTATAAACCCATAATTAGTGTTTTCAATGATTTTAGTTAGTTATCAGTGATAATATAGCTATTTTCCTACAATTGAAGTATACAATCTTTTTTTAGAATAATTGCACCTATAATACTCATTTTAACATTAATTTGAAGAAGATTATATTTAGTATTAAACGGATATTGCAGCGTTTTTATTAGTTCTTGAAACTGTTTCTATTGTATTATACAAGTAGCTTTAGTATATAATTGCTATAACCCATAAATGTAGTGTTTTCAAATGATATTAGTATTTTATGATATAGCTGTTTTCCTCAATTGAAGTATATCAATCCTTTTTTAGAATATTTGCACCTAAGTTGATTACATTACTTAAGCTAATTAATAGAGTAAAGTTATTATTGTGATATAATGTTATATGCAACGTTTTTCATAGTTTCTTGTAAATGTAGCGTTATTGTACATATACAAGTAGTTTTAATTATCATATTGGTATAAACCCATAAAATGTAGTGTTTTCAATGATATTAGCTATTTATCGGTGATATATAGCTGTTTTCCTACAAATTGAAGTATAAAATCCTCTTTTTAGAATAATTTGCACCTATAAGTAGCTTACATTATATTAAGCTATTAAATAGAAGAGTAGGAGGTTATTTAATGTGATATAACCGTATATTGCAAGCGTTTTTCATAGTTTCTTCTAAACTGTAGCGTTATTGTATATATACAAGTAGTTTTACTTATCATATTGCTATAAACCCATAAAATGTAGTGTTTTCAATGATATTAGCTATTTATCGGTGATATATAGCTGTTTTCCTACAAATTGAAGTATAAAATCCTCTTTTTAGAATAATTTGTACATATAAGTAGCTTACATTACATTAACCTATTAAATAAAAGAGTAGGAGGTTATTTATTGTGATATAACGGTATATTGCAAGCGTTTTTCATAGTTTCTTCTAAACTGTAGCGTTATTGTATATATACAAGTAGTTTTACTTATTATATTACTATAAACCCATAAAATGTAGTGTTTTCAATTATTTTAGCTAGTTATCAGTGATATATAGGTGTTTTCCTACAAATTGATGTATAAAATCCTTTTTTTAGAATAATTTGCACCTAGAAGTAGCTTACATTACATTAAGCTATTAAATAGAAGAGCAAGAGGGTATTTATTGTGATATAACGGTATATTGCAGGCGTTTTTCATAGTTTCTTGTAAACTGTAGCGTTATTGAATATATACAAGTAGTTTTACTTATCCTATTGCTATAAACCCATAAAATGTAGTGTTTTCAATGATATTAGCTATGTTATCGTGATATATAGCTGTTTTCCTACAAATTGAAGTATAAATCCTTTTTTTAGAATAATTGCACCTATAAGTAGCTACATTACATTAAGCTAATAAATAGAAGAGTAAGAGGTTATTTATTGTGATATAACGGTATATTGCAAGCGTTTTTCATAGTTTCTTGTAAACCGTAGCGTTATTGTATATATACAAGTAGTTTTACTTATCATATTGCTATAAACCCATAAAATGTAGTGTTTTCAATGATATTAGCTATTTATCGGTGATATATAGCTGTTTTCCTACAAATTGAAGTATACAATCCTTTTTTTTAAATAATTTGCACCTATAAGTAGCTTACATTACATTAACTAATAAATAGAAGAGTAAGAGGTTATTTATTGTGATATAACGGTATATTTTGAGCGTTTTTCATAGTTTCTTGTAAACTGTAGCGTTATTGTATATATACAAGTAGTTTTACTTATCATATTGCTATAAACCCATAAAATGTAGTGTTTTCAATGATATTAGCTATTTATCGGTGATATATAGCTGTTTTACTACAAATGAAGTATACAATCCTTTTTTTAAATAATTTGCACCTATAAGTAGCTTACATTACATTAAGCTAATAAATGAAGAGTAAGAGGTTATTTATTGTGATATAACGGTATATTTGCAGCGTTTTTCATAGTTTCTTGTAAACTGTAGCGTTATTGTATATATACAAGTAGTTTTACTTATCATATTGCTATAAACCCATAAATGTAGTGTTTTCAATGATATTAGCTATTTATCGTGAATATAGCTGTTTTTCCACAAATTGAAGTATACAATCCTTTTTTTAGAATAATTTGCACTATAGTAGCTTACATTACATTAAGCTATAAATAGAAAAGTAAGAGGTTATTTATTGGATATAACGGTTATTGCAAGCGTTTTCATAGTTTCTTGTAAACTGTAGCGTTATTGTATATATACAAGTAGTCTTTACTTACCATATTGCTATAAACCATAAAATGTAGTGTTTTCAATGATATTAGCTATTTATCGGTGATATATAGCTGTTTTCCTACAAATTGAAGTATAAATCCTTTTTTTAGAATAATTTGCAACCTATAGTAGCTTACATTACATTAAGCTAATAAATAGAAGATAAGAGGTTATTTATTGTAGTATAACGGTATATTGCAAGCGTTTTCATAGTTTCTTGTAAACTGTAGCGTTATTGTATATATACAAGTAGTTTACTTATCTATATTGCTATAACCCATAAAATGTAGTGTTTTCAATGATATTAGCTATTTATCGGTGATATATAGCTGTTTTTCTACAAATTGAAGTATACAATCCTTTTTTTAGAATAATTTGCACCTATAAGTAGCTTACATTACATTAAGCTAATAAATAGAAGAGTAAGAGGTTATTTATTGTGATATAACGGTATATTGCAAGCGTTTTTCATAGTTTCTTGTAAACTGTAGCGTTATTGTATATATACAAGTAGTTTTACTTAGTATATTGCTATAAACCCATAAATGTAGTGTTTTCAATGATTTAGTTAGTTTATCGTGAATATAGCTTTTTCTACAAATTGAAGTATAAATCCTTTTTTTAGAATAATTTGCACCTATAAGTAGCTTACATTACATTAAGCTATTAAATAGAAGAGTAAGAGGTTATTTATTGTGATATAACGGTATATTGCAAGCGTTTTTCATAGTTTCTTGTAAACTGTAGCGTTATTGTAATATACAAGTAGTTTTACTTATTCATATTGCTATAAACCCATAAATGTAGTGTTTTCAATGATATTAGCTAGTTATCGGTGAATATAGCTGTTTTCCTACAAATTGAAGTATAAAATCCTTTTTTAGAATAATTTGCACTATAAGTAGCTTACATTAATTAAGCTATTAAATAGAAGAGTAGAGGTTATTTATTGTGATATAACGCGTATATTGCAAGCGTTTTTCATAGTTTCTTGTAAACTGTAGCGTTATTGTAATATACAAGTAGTTTTACTTATCATATTGCTATAAACCCATAAAATGTAGTGTTTTCAATGAATATTAGCTATTTATCGGTGATATATAGCTGTTTTCCTACAAATTGAAGTATACAAATCCTTTTTTAGAATAATTTGCACCTATAAGTAGCTTACATTAATTAAGCTAATAAATAGAAGAGTAAGAGGTTATTTATGTGATATAACGGTATATTGCAAGCGTTTTTCATAGTTTCTTGTAAACTGTAGCGTTATTGTAATATACAAGTATTTTACTTATCATATTGCTATAAACCATAAATGTAGTGTTTTCAATGATATTAGCAATTTATCGGTGATATATAGCTTTTTCTACAAATTGAAGTATAAATCCTTTTTTAGAATAATTTGCACCTATAAGTAGCTTACATTACATTAGCTAATAAATAGAAGAGTAAGAGGTTATTTATTTTGATATAACGGTATATTGCAAGGTTTTCATAGTTTCTTGTAAACTGTAGCGTTATTGTATATTACAAGTAGTTTTACTTATCAATTGCTATAAACCCATAAAATGTAGTGTTTTCAATGATATTAGCATTTATCGGTGATATATAGCTGTTTTCCTACAAATTGAAGTATAAAATCCATTTTTTAGAATAATTTGCACCTATAAGTAGCTTACATTACATTAGCTAATAAATAGAAGAGTAAGAGGTTATTTATTGTGATATAACGGTATATTGCAAGCGTTTTTCATAGTTTCTTGTAAACTGTAGCGTTATTGTATATATACAAGTAGTTTTACTTATCATATTGCTATAAACCCATAAAATGTAGTGTTTTCAATGATTTTAGCTATATATCGGTGATATATAGCTGTTTTCCTACAAATTGAAGTATACAATCCTTTTTTTAGAATAATTTGCACCTATAAGTAGCTTACATTACATTAAGCTATAAATAGAAGAGTAAGAGGTTATTTATTGTGATTATAACGGTATATTGCAGCGTTTTTATAGTTTCTTGTAAACTGTAGCGTATGTATATATACAAGTAGTTTTACTTATTCATATTGCTATAAACCCATAAAATGTAGTGTTTTCAATGATATTAGCTATTATCGTGATATATAGCTATTTTCCTACAAATTGAAGTATACAATCCTTTTTTTAGAATAATTTGCAACCTATAAGTAGCTTACATTACATTAAGCTATAAATAGAAAAGTAAGAGGTTATTTATTGTGTATAACGGTTATTGCAAGCATTTTTCATAGTTTCTTGTAAACCTGTAGCGTTATTGTATATATACAAGTAGTTTTACTTATCATATTGCTATAAACCCATAAAATGTAGTGTTTTCAATGATATTAGCTATTTATCGGTGATATATAGCTGTTTTCCTACAAATTGAAGTATACAATCCTTTTTTTAGAATAATTGCAAACTATAAGTAGCTTACATTACATTAAGCTAATAAATAGAAGAGTAAGAGGTTATTTATTGTATATAACGGTATATTGCAAGCGTTTTCATAGTTTCTTGTAAACTGTAGCGTTATTGTATATATAAAGTAGTTTACTTATTATATTGCTATAAACCCATAAAATTTTAGTTTTTTTCAAAGATAAATTTGCAATTTTATCGGTGATATATAGCTTTTTCCCCCACAAAATTTAAGTATAAAATAATCTTTTTAGATTAATTTGCACCTAAAAAAGTATCTTTCATTACATTCCGCTAATAAAAGAAGGTAAGAGGTTTTTTTTATTTTTATATAACGGTATATTTTCAAACGTTTTTTTATATTTCTTGTAAACTGTAGGGGTTATTGTATATATTTTACAGTATTTTAAATTATCATATTTTCCTAATTTTAAACCCCTAAAAAGGGAGTTTTTTTCAAAGAAAATTTGCATTTATCGGGGTATATAGCTGTTTTCCCCACAAATTTAAGTATTAACCTTTTTTTTTTTAAATAATTTGCACCTTAAAAGCTTACATTTACATTAACCCAATAAAAAGAAATTTAAAAGGTTTTTTATTGTGATATAAAAAACGGTAAAAATTTTTTTTCGTTTTTTTTTAGTTTTTTTGTAAATTTTTAGCGTTTTGTATATATACAAGTTTGTTTTTTTCTTATTATATTTTTATAAACCCATAAAATTTTGTTTTTTTCAAAGATTTTAGTTAGTTATCAGTTATATAAAACTATTTTTTTCCCACAAATTTTAAGTATAAAAAATCCTTTTTTTAAAAAATTTTTCACCTATTAATTTGCTTTACATTTTCATTAAGCTATTAAATTGAAAAGTAAAAAGGGGTTTTTTAAATTTTGATATAAAAGGGGTATTGCAAGCGTTTTTTTTATAGTTTCTTGTAAACCCCTAGCGTTTTTGTATTATACAAGTTTTGGGTTTTACTTATCAAAATTTCTATAAACCCTAAAATTAGTGTTTTCCCAAATTAAAATTAGCTATTTATCGGGGTATATTTGCTGTTTTCCAAAAAATTTTAAGTTAAAAAATCCTTTTTTTTTGAATAATTTGCAAAAATAAGTAACCCTTTCTTCATTAAGCTAATAAAAAGAAAATAAAAGGTTTTTTATTGGGAGTATAAAAAGGGATAATTGCAAGCGTTTTTTTTAAAAGTTCTTGTAAACTGTAAACGTTTTTTGTATATATACAAATAGCTTTACTTATTTTTGCTATAAACCCAAAAATGTAAATGTTTTTTTAATGAATTTTCTTTTTTATCGGTGGGTTTTATGCTGTTTTCCTACAAATTTTAAATATACAAATTTCCTTTTTTTTGAATAATTTTCACCTATAAGTAGCTTTTTTTTACCTTAAAACTAATAAATAAAAGTAAAAGGTTATTTATTGTTTATATAACGGGGATAAATTTCAAGCTTTTTTTTTAGTTTTTGTAAAATGTACTTTTTTGTTATATATACCCAAATAGTTTTTTCCCTTTTCATTTTTGCTATAAACCCCCTAAAATTAGTGTTTTCAATTTATATTAGCTTTTATCGGTGGGTATATCCCCGTTTTATTACAAATTTAAGTATACAAACCTTTTTTTAAAAAATAATTTGCACCTATAATAGCTTACCCTTACATTTTAAACTAATAAATAAAGAGTTTAAAAGGGGTTTTTTAAATTTTGGTTAAACCCGGGATATTGCAAGCGTTTTTCATAGTTTCTTGTAAAATGTTTTGCGTTATTTTTATTACAAGTGTTTTACTTATTATATTTTTCTGTAAAACCCCTTTAAAAGTAGTGTTTTCAATGATTTTAGTTTTGTTATCAAATGGGGCATATGCTATTTTTTCCCACAAATTGAAATATAAAATCCTTTTTTTTAGAAAAAATTTGCCCTATAAGTAGCTTCCAAATTCCCTTAACTATTTTAAAAAGAAGAGTTTAAAAGGGGTTTTTTTATTGGGATATAAAAGGGAATTTCAAGCGTTTTTTTATAGTTTTGTAAAATGTGCGTTTTTTGTACATAAAAAATTTGTTTTACTTATCATATTGGTATAAACCCATAAAATGTATTGGTTTTTTAATGATTTTTAGCTTTTATCGGGGATATATAGCTGTTTTCCCCACAAATTGAAGTATTAAATCCTCTTTTTTTGAAAATTTCACCTATTTAAATAGCTTACATTTTTATTAAAAACTATTAAATAGAAGGGGTAGGGGGTTATTTAATGTTAATAACCGTATATTGCAAAACGTTTTTTATAGTTTTTTTTCTAAACTGTAGCGTTTTTTATATATACAAGTAATTTTTACTTAAACTATTGCTATAAAACCCATAAAATGTAGTTTTTTTCAATGGGTATTTGGGGGAATTTATCGGTGATATAAGCTTTTTTCCCCAAAAAATTTAAGAAAACAATCCTTTTTTTTAGAATAATTTACACCTAAAAAGTAGCTACCTTTACATTTAAGCTAATAAATGAAAGTAAAGGTTATTTTATTGTGATATAACGGTAATTTGGCAAAAAGTTTTTTCCCTTAAAATTTCTTGTAAACTGTAGCGGGTTTTTGTAAATTTAAATAGTTTTATTTATCATATTTGCCCATAAAAAACCCCTTAAAAAAGTAGTGTTTTCAATGATATTAGGCCCATTTATCGGTGATATATAAGGGGTATTTTTTCCCCAAAATTAAAAATATAAATTAAACTTTTTTGATTAATTTGCACCTATAAGTAGGGTTACTTAAAATTAAGCAAAAATAGAAAAAGGGAAAAGGTTTTTATTGTGATATAAAGGGATATTTTTTCCCAAAGGGTTTTTTATAGTTTCTTGTAAAAAATGTTTGCGTTTTTTTATATATACAAGTAAAATTTTTTTCTTATCATATTTGCTATAAAAAACCCATAAAATGTTAATTTTTTTTCAATGGGTTTAGGGTATTTATCGGGGATATAAAAGGTTTTTTTCCAAAAAATTGAAGTATACCTCCTTTTTTTTAAAAAAATTTGCACCTATAAGTACTTTCATTACATTAACTAATAAATAAAGAGTAAGGGTTATTTTTTTGATATAACGGTATATTTTTGAGCGTTTTTTTTAGTTTCTTGTAAATTGTAGCGTTTTTGTAATATACATAGTTTTACTTATTATTTTCTAAACCCATAAAATGTATTTTTTTCAAAATTTTAGTTAGTTTCATGATATATAGCTTTTTCTACAAAATTTAAGTATACAAACCTTTTTTTTAGAATAAATTTTCACCTTAAATACTTTCTTTTAAAAATTTAAACTATTAAATTGAAAAGTAAAGGTTATTTTTTGTAATACGGTATTGCAAGGTTTTTCATAGTTTTTTGTAAACCCTACGTTATTTTTATAACAAGTGTTATACTTATCATATTTCTATAAACCCATAAAATGTAGGTTTTAAAGAAATTTGCTTTTATCGGTGATATATGCTGTTTTCCAAAAATTGAAGTAACAAAACCTTTTTTTAGAATAAATTTTCAAAAATTTTAGCTTACTTACTTAAGCTAAAAAATAGAAAAATAAAAGGGTTTTTATTGTAGTATAACGGTATATTCAAGCGTTTTTTTTAGTTTCTTTAAACTGTGCGTTATTGTATAATCAATAGCTTTACTTATTATATTGTATAAACCCCATAAAAAAGTAGTGTTTTCAAAGATATTAGCTATTTATCGGGGATATATGTGTTTTCCTACAATTTAAAATATACCCTCCTTTTTTTTAGAATAATTTGCACCCATAATACTTTCTTACATTAAGCTAATAAAAAAAAGGTAAGAGGTTATTTATTGTGATATAAAGGTTATTGAAGCGTTTTTCATAGTTTTTGTAAAAAGTAGCGTTTTTGTATTATACAAATATTTTATTATCATATTGCTAAAACCCATAAAAAGTAGGGTTTTTAATATATTACTATTTAAAACGTGATATATACTGTTTATTACAAATTGAAGTATACAATCCTTTTTTTAGAAAAATTTGCTCCTATAAGTAGTTTTCATTACATTAGCTAATAAAAGAAGATAAGAGGTTATTTTTTGTGTAACGGTATTTTGCAAGCGTTTTTTCAAGTTTCTTTTAAACTGTACGTTTTTTTGTATATATTACAAGTAGTTTTTACTTATTATATTTCTAAAACCCATAAATGTAGTGTTTTCAAAGTTTTAGTTAGTTTTTTCAGTGACATATAGCTTTTTCCTACAAATTGAAGTATAAATCCTTTTTTTTGAATAATTTTCCCTATGTGCTTACATTACATTAAGCTATTAATAGAAGAGTAAAGGTTATTTATTGTGATATAATGGGATTTGCAGGGGTTTTTCATAGTTTTCTTGTAAACTGTGCGTTATTGTACAATACATAGTTTTACTTATCTATTTGGGATAAACCCATAAACGTAGTGTTTCAATGATTTACTATTTATCGGTGATATTGCTGTTTTCCTACAAAAATTTAAGTATAAAATCCTCTTTTTAAAAAAAAATTTGCCCTATAAATCTTTCATTATATTAAGCTATTAAATAGAAGGTGGAGGTTATTTAAAGTGATTAACCGATATTTCAAGCGTTTTTCATGTTTTTTCTAACCTGTACGTTTTTATATATACAAAGTTTTTTTTTTTTCTTACCCTTTATTTTTTATATTGCTTTTTATAAACCCCCAAAAAAAAATTTTTTTTTTTTAGTGTTTTTTGCAAAAAAAGAAATTAAAAAATTNATAAAGATATTTTGTACTGTATATATTGCAAGTGTTTTTCATAGTTTCTTGTAAACTGTAGCGTTATTGTATATATACAAGTAGTTTTACTTATCATATTGCTATAAACCCTTAAAATGTAGTGTTTTCAATGATTTTAGCTAGTTATCAGTGAAGAATTGTTTTTTTTCTACAAATTGAAGCATATTTCTTTATATCTGTAGCTAAATAGCTTTTGATATTTGCTACAACTATATTTTACAAAATTAATAGCTAAAAATATGTATTTTTCATGAAATTTAGATATCAATTTTAATCTGAAAACAATGTTTTTTCAAATATTTTAATGTTTTTTTGAAAGGCTAAAAAATGTCGAAATTTGACATTATTCAGCAGTTTTACACAACTATATTTTACAATGTTATGAGCTACAAATATGCATTTTCATGAAATTTAGGTAGCAATTTTAATCCTAAAAACAACGTTTTTTTAAGTATTTTAATGCATTTTTGAAAGCCTTAAAAATGTCAAAATTTGACATTATTCAGCACTTTTACACA
Organism: Chionoecetes opilio; assembly: GCA_016584305.1. NCBI lineage: Eukaryota > Metazoa > Arthropoda > Malacostraca > Decapoda > Majidae > Chionoecetes > Chionoecetes opilio. The sequence goes on from JACEEZ010013360.1 coordinate 13,305, forward strand.
ACTATATTTTATAATGTTAAGAGCTTAAAATATGCATTTTTCATGAAATTTATGTATCAATTTTATTCATCAAAACAACGTTTTTTCAAGTGTTTTAATGTATTTTTGAGGGGCTAAAAAATGTCGAAAATTGACATTATTCACCCCTTTTTTGATAGAGAAATTCAAAATGTGGTATTATAGTTGTTTTCGTTAGAAATTTCTATTTTAAACTACTGTAAGCTTATAATAGGAGTTTGAGACTCTATATTGTGATACAATTGTATATTATACGTGTTTTTCATAGTTTCTTGTTAATTCTTGTGTTATATCATTAATAGAAGAAATTTACCTTATGATAATGCTTTATACCCTCAAAATGTGTTCTTTTCAATGATTTTAGCAAGTTATCGGTGATATATAGCTGTTTTCCTACAAATTGAAGTATACAATCCTTTTTTTAGAATAATTTGCACCTATAAGTAGCTTACATTACATTAAGCTAATAAATAGAAGAGTAATAGGTTATTTATTGTTATATAACGGTATATTGCAAGCGTTTTTCATAGTTTCTTGTAAACTGTAGCGTTATTGTATATATACAAGTAGTTTTACTTATCATATTGCTATAAACCCATAAAATGTTGTGTTTTCAATGATATAAGCTAGTTATCGGTGATATATAGCTGTTTTCCTACAAATTGAAGTATAAAATCCTCTTTTTAGAATAATTTGCACCTATAAGTAGCTTACATTACATAAAGCTATTAAATAGAGGAGTAAGAGGTTATTTATTGTGATATAACTGTATATTGCAAGCGTTTTTCATAGTTTCTTGTAAACTGTAGCGTTATTGTATATATACAAGTAGTTTTACTTATCATATTGCTATAAAACCATAAAATGTAGTGTTTTCAATGATATTAGCTAGTTATCGGTGATATATAGCTGTTTTTCCTACAAATTAAGTATAAAATCCTCTTTTTAGAATAATTTGCACCTATAAGTAGCTTAATTCATAAAGCTATTAAATAAGAGAGTAAGAGGTTATTTATTGTGATATAACTGTATATTGCAAGGTTTTTCATAGTTCTTGTAAACTGTAGCGTTATTGTATATATACAAGAGTTTTACTTATCATATTGCTATAAACCCATAAAATGTTGTGTTTTCAATGATATTAGCTAGTTATCGGTGATATATAGCTGTTTTCCTAAAATTGAAGTATAAAATCCTCTTTTTAGAATAATATGCACCTATAAGTAGCTTACATTACATTAAGCTAATAAATAGAAGAGTAAGAGGTTATTTATTGTGATATAACGGTATATTGCAAGCGTTTTTCATAGTTTCTTGTAAACTGTAGCGTTATTGTATATATACAAGTAGTTTTACTTATCATATTGCTATAAACCCATAAAATGTTGTGTTTTCAATGATATTAGCTAGTTATCGGTGATATATAGCTGTTTTCTACAAATTGAAGTATAAAATCCTCTTTTTAGATAAGTAATTTGCACCTATAAGTAGCTTACATTACATTAAGCTAATAAATAAAGAGTAATAGGTTATTTATTGTATATAACGGTATATTGCAAGTGTTTTTCATAGTTTTTTGTAAACTGAGCGTTATGTATATATACAAGTAGTTTTACTTATCAATTGCTATAACCCTTAAAATGTAGTGTTTTCAATGATTTTAGCTATTATCAGTGAAGATTTTTTTTTCTACAAATTGAAGATATTTCTTTATATCTGTAGCTAAATAGCTTTTGAATTTGCTACAACTATATTTTACAAAATTAATAGCTAAAAATGTATTTTTCATGAAATTTAGATATCATTTTATCTGAAAACAATGTTTTTTCAAGTATTTTAATGTTTTTTTGAAAGGCTAAAAAATGTCGAAATTGACATTTTCAGCACTTTTACACACTATATTTTACAATGTTATGAGCTACAAATATGCATTTTCATGAATTAGGTAGCAATTTTAATCCTAAAACAACTTTTTTTAAGTATTTAATGCATTTTTGAAAGCCTTAAAAATGTCAAAATTTGACATTATCAGCACTTTTACACAACTATATTTATAATGTTAAGAGCTTAAAATATGTATTTTTCATGAAATTTATGTATCAATTTTATTCATCAAAACAACGTTTTTTCAAGTGTTTTAATGTATTTTTGAAGGGATAAAACTAATGTCGAAATTGACATTATTCCCCCTTTTTTGTAAGAAATCAAAATTGTGGTATTATAGTTGTTTTCGTTAGAAATTCTATTTTAACTACGTATCTATAGGCGTTTGAGACTCTATATTGTGATACAATTGTTATATTATATCGTGTTTTTCAGAGTTCTTGTTAATCTTGTGTTATATCATTAATAGAAGGAATTTACATAATGATAATGCTTTATAACCCCAAATGTGTTTCTTTCAATGATTTTAGCTAGTTTATCGGTGGATATATAGCTTTTTCCTACAGAATTGAAGTATACAATCCTTTTTTTAGAATAATTTGCACCTCTAATTAGCTTACATTACATAAGCTAATAAATAGAAGAGTAATAGGTTATTTATTGTTATATAACGGTATATTGCAATCGTTTTTTCATAGTTTTCTTGTAACTGTAGCGTTATTGGTATATATACAAGGAGTTTTTACGTATCATAGCCTATAAACCCCATAACATGTTGTGGTTTTCAATGATATAAAGCTAGTTTATCGGTGATATATAGCTGTTTTTCCTACAAATTGAAGAATAAAATAATCTTTTTAAGAATATTTGCACCTATAAGTACTTACATTACATAAAGCTTATTAAATAGAGGATAAAAGGTTTTTATGTGATATAACTGTATATTGCAAAGCGTTTTTCATAGTTTCGTTGTAAACTTGTAGCGTTATTGTATATATACAAGTAGTTTTACTTATCATATTGCTATAAACCCCATAAAATGTTGTGTTTTCAATGATATTAGCTAGTATCGGTTGATATATAGCTGTTTTCCTCAACTTGAAGTATAAAATCTCTTTTTTAGAAAAATTTTTGCCCCTATAAGTAGCTTACATTACATTTAGCTATTATAGAAAGTGAAGGGTTTATTTAGTGTGATTATAACGGTATAATTCCACGTGCTTTTTCATAGTTTCTTGTAAACTGCGCGTTATTGGATATATACAGTAGTTTTTACTTATCAATATTGCTATAAACCTTAAAATGTAGGTGGGTTTTCATATTTTAGCTAGTTTTATCACTGATGAGTTGTTTTTTTCTACAAATTGAAGTAATATTTCTTTATATCTGTAGCTATAACTTTTGATATTTGCTACAACGATATTTTACAAATAATATCTAAAAATATGTATTTTTCATGTAATTTAGAAATCACTTTTAATCTGAAAACAACGTTTTTTCAAGTATTTTAAATGTTTTTTTTGAAAGGCTAACAAATGTCGTAATTTTGACTTATTCAGACTTTTACACAACTTATATTTTTACAATGTTATGAGCTAAAATTATGCTTTTCATGAAATTTAGGTAGCAAATTTAACGTCTAAAAACAACGTTTTTTCAAAATATTTTATGCATTTTTGAAGGCCTTAAAAATGTCAAATTTGACATTATTCAGCACTTTTTACACAACCTATATTTTTACAATATTAAGAGCTGAAATATGTATTTTTCATGAAATTTATGTATCAATTTTATTCATCAAAACCACTGTGTTTTTTCAAGTGGTTTTATGTATTTTTTGAAGGGCTAAAAAATTTTCGAAATTGACCATTAGTCAGCCCTTTTTTTGAAGAGAAATTCAAAATTGGTATTATAGTGTTTCGTTAGAATTTTCTATTTTACTATGTAGCTTAATCATAGGAGTTTGAGACTCTATATGTGATACAATTGTATATTATACGTGTTTTTCATAGTTTTCTTGTTAATTGGTTGTTATATAATTTAATAGAAGGAATTTACCTTATAATGCTTTATACCCTCAAAATGTGTTCTTTTCAATGATTTTTACCTGTATCTTTGATATATAGCTGTTTTCCTACAAATTAAGTATACATCATTTTTTAGAATAATTTGCACCTCTAACTAGCTTACATTACATCTAAGCAAATAAAGAGAAGAGTAATAGGTTATTAATTGTTATATAACGGTATATTGGAAGCGTATTTCATAGTTTCTTGTAAACTGTAGCGTTTATTGTAATATATCAATTAGTTTTCTTATCAAAACCATAAAAGGTTGTGTTTTCATGATATTAGCTATTATCGGTGTTATATAGCTGTTTTCCTACAAATTGAATGTATACAATCCTCCCCATTAGAATTAATTTGCACCTATAATGCTTTACATTACATAAACTATTAAATAGAAGAGTAGGGGTTTTTATTGTATAGAACTGTATATTGCAAGCGTTTTTCATAGTTTTCTTGTAAACTGTAGCGTATTGTATATATCAAGTAGTTTTAACTTATCATTAGTGCTATAAACCCATAAAATGTTGTGTTTTCAATGATATTAGCTAGTTTATCGGTGATATATAGCTGTTTTTCCCTACAAATTGAAGTAAAAAAAAAAAAAAAAAAAAAAAAAAAAAAAAAAAATAAAATAATCTTTTTAGAATAATTTGCACCTATAGTAGCTTACATTACATAAGCTATTAAATATAGGAGTAAGAGGTTTATTTATTGTGGAATAACTGTATATTCAAGCGTTTTTCATAGTTTTCTTGTAACTGTAGCGTTATTTGTATATATACAATAGTTTACTATTAGCTATTGCTATAAACCCATAAATGTTTGTGTTTTCAATGATATTAGCTAGTTATCGGTGATATATAGCTGTTTTCCTACACATTCAACTATAAAATCCTCTTTTATAATAATTTGCACCTATAGTAGCTATATTGCATAAAGCTATTAATAGAAGAGTAAGAGGTATTTATTGTTATATAACGGTATATTGCAAGCGTTTTTTTTTTTTCAGTAGTTTTCATGTGTAAACTGTAGCAGTTATTGTATATTCAAGTAGTTTTACTTATCATAACCCATTAAATTTTGTGGTTTTCAATGATAATTAGCTAGTTATCGTGATATATAGGTGTTTCCTACAAATTGGGATGTATGCAATTCCATCTTTTAGAAAATTTCACCTATAGTAGCTTAACATTACATAAAACCTATTAAATAAGATTAAGAGGTTATTTATTGTGATATAACTGTATATTGGAAACGTTTAATTTTGTCATGTTTCTTTTAAACTGTAGCGTTTTATTGTATATAACCAGTTAGTTTGTACTTATCATATTGCTATAAACCCATAAAATGTTTTGTGTTTTCAATGAATTTAGCTAGTTATTCGTGATATATAGCTGTTTTCCTAGAATTTGAAGTATAAAATCTCTTTTCGTAAGTAAGAATGCCCTATAATTATCTTACATTCTTAAAGCTATAAATAGAAGAGTAAGAGGTGATTTATTGTGATATAAGGTATTATTTGCAAGCAGTTTTTCATACTTTTCTTGTACACTGTTACGTTATTGTTATTACAAGTATTTTACTTATCATATTGACTATAAACCATAAAATGTAGTGTTTTTCAATGCTATTAGCTAGTTATCGTGATATTTAACTGTTTTTGCCTACAACTTGAAGTCTAAAATCCGCTTTTTAGAAAAATTTCACCTACAAGTACTTACATTACATTAAGCTATTAAATATGAAGAGTAGAGGTTTTTTAGTGTGTATAACGGTATTTGCAGTGTTTTTTCATAGTTTTCTGGTAAGCTGTAACGGTTTATTGTTATATATACAAAGTAGGTTTTACTTAATCAATCTTGCTATAAACCCTCAAAATGTAAGTGTTTTTCAATTATTTTAGCTAGTTATCAGTGAAGAGTTGTTTTTTTCTACAAATTGAAGTATATTTCTTTATATCTGTAGCTAAATAGCCTTTTGCTATTTTGCTACAACTATTATTTTACAAAATTAATAGCTAAAAATATGTATTTTTCATGAATTTCAGATATCAATTTTAATCTGCAAACAATGGTTTTTTCAAGTATTTTAATGTTTTTTTGAAAGGCTAAAAAATGTCGAAATTTTGACATTTATCTGCACTTTTACACACGCTATATTTTACAATGTTATGAATAAAAATTAATGCATTTTCATGAAATTTAGGTAGCAATTTTAGTTCCTGAAAACAACGTTTTTTTCAAGTATTTTTAATGCATTTTTGAAAAGCTTTACAAATGTCAAAATTTCTCACATTATTTCAGCAACTTTTACACACCTATATTTATAATGTTTTATAGCTTTATATAGCTTTAAAATATGAATTTTTCATGAAATTTATGTATCAATTTTATCCTCAAAACAACGTTTTTTTCAAGTGTTTAATGTATTTTTGAAGGGCTAAAAAATGTCGAAATTTGACATTATCACCCCTTTTTTGATAGAGAATTCAAAATGTGGGTATTATAGTTGTTTTCGTTAGAAATTTCTATTTTAAACTAAGCTGTAATCTTATAATAGGAGTTTTGAACTCTATATTGTGATACAATTGTATATTATACGTGTTTTTTCATAGTTTCTTGTTTATTACTTGTGTTTGATCATTAATAGAAAGGAATTTTACCTAATGATAATGCTTTATACCCTCAAAATGTTGTTCTTTTCATGATTTTAGCTATTATCGGTGATAAGTATAGCTGTTTTTCCTAAATTGAAGTATACAATCCTTTTTTTTAGAATAATTGCACCTATAAGTAGCTTACCTTACATTAAGTAATAATAGAAGAGTAATAGGTTATTTATTGTTATATACGGTATTTGGGCAAGCGTTTTTCATAGTTTCTGTAACCTGTAGCGTTATTGTATATATACATTAGTTTTACTTATCTATGCTATAACCCATAAAATGTTTGTGTTTTCATGATATTAGCTTAGTTATCGGTGATATATAGCTGTTTCCTACAAATTGGAAGAATAAATCCTCTTTTTTAGATAATTTGCACCTTATAGTAAGCTTACTTACATAAAGCTATTAAATAAGGAGTAAAGTTTATTTATTGTGATTAACTTTATATTGCAAGCGTTTTTCAAGAGTTTTCTTGTAAACTGTAGCGTTAATTTTACTATATACAAGTAGTTTTACTTATCATATTGCTATAACCCATACAATGTTGTTTTTTAATGATATTAGCTAGTTATCGGTGATATATGACTGGTTCCTACAATTGAAGTATAAAATCCTCTTTTTAGAAAAATTTGCACCTATAAGTAGCTTACTTACATTGAGATATTAAATAGAAGAGTAAGAGGTTATATAGTGTGGATATAACGGTATATTCCAAGTGCTTTTCATAGTTCTTGTAAACTGTAGCGTTTTATTGTATATAAACAAGTAAGGTTTACTTATCAATATTGCTATTAAACCCTTAAAAAAATGTAGTGTTTTCAATGATTTTAGCTAAGTTATCAACTGATTAGTTGTTTTTTTCTACACATTGGAAGTGATATTTCTTTGATATCTGTAGCTAAATACCTTTTTATATTTTGCTACAACTATATTTTACCAAATTAATAAGCTAAAACTATGTATTTTTTCATGTAATTTAGAAATCAATTTTAATCTGAAACAACGTTTTTTCAGTATTTTAATGTTTTTTGTGAAAGGCTAAAAATGTCGTAATTTGACATTATTCAGCACTTTTACACCAACTATATTTTTACAATGTTATGCCTAAAATTATGCATATTCATGAAATTTAGGTAGGCAAATTTTTCCTAAAAACAACGTTTTTTCAAGTATTTTAATGCAATTTTTGAAGGCCTTAAAAATTCAATTTGCATTATTCAGCACTTTACACAACTATATGTGATAATATTAAGAGCTTAAAATTGTATTTTTCATGAAATTTATGTATCAAATTAATTCCATCAAAACTCAACGTTTTTTTCAAGTGGTTTTTAATGTATTTTTTTGAAGGGCTAAAAATGTCGAGAAATTGACATTATTCAACCCTTTTTTGATAGGAAATTCAAATGTGGTATTATAGTTGTTTTCCGTTAGAAAGTTTTCTATTTTTAAACTACTGTAAGCTTATAATAGGGTTTTGAGACTCTAGATTGTGATACAATTGTATATTATACGTGTTTTTCATAGTTTCTTGGTAACTCTGTTTGTGTTATATAATTAATAGAAGGAATTTACCAAACATTATAATAATGCTTTATACCCTCAAATGTGTTTCTTTTCAATGATTTTTGCTAGTTATCGTGATATATAGCTGTTGTTTCCTACAAATTTGAGTATACAATCCTTTTTTTTTTAGAATATTTGCACTATCACTAGCTACATTACATTAGCAATAAATAGAAGAGTAATAGGTTATTTTATTGTTTATATACGGTATATTGGAACGTATTTCATACGTTTCTTGTAAACTTAGCGTTATTTGTATTATACAAGTAGTTTTACTTATCATACCCTAAAATGTGTTTTTTCAATGATTTAGCTAGTTATCGGTGATATATAGCTGTTTTCCTACAAATTGATGTCACACTCTCCATTTAGAATAATTTGCACCTATAGTAGCTTACCTTACATAAAACTATTAAATAGAAGAGTAAGAGGTTATTTTATTGTATATACTGTATATTGCAAGCGTTTTTTCATAGTTTTTCTTGTAAACTGTAGGCGTTATTGTATATATACAAGTAGATTTTACTTATCATATTGCTAAACCCATAAAATGTTGTGTTTGTCAATGATCTTAGCTAGTTATCGTTGATAGATAGCCTTTTTTCCTACAAATTCATGTATACAATCCTCTTTTTAGAATAATTTGCACCTATAATAGCTTACATTACATAAAACTATTAAATAGAAGATTAAAAGGTTTATTTTATTTCTGATATAACTGTATATTGCAAGTGTTTTTTCATAGTTTCTTGTAAACCTGTAGCGTTATTGTATATACAAATAGTTTTACTTAACCCTATTGCTATAAACCCATAAAATGTTGTGTTTTTCATGATAGTGCTAGTTTATCGGTGATATATACCTGTGTTACGACAAATTGAGTATAAAATCTCCTTTTTGATAATTTGCACCTATAAGTAGCTTACATTACATTAAGCTAATAATAGAAGAGTTATAGGTTATTTATTGTTATATAACGGTATATTGCAAGCGTTTTTCATAGTTTCTAGTAACTGTAGCGTTATTGTATATATACAAGTAGTTTTACTTATCATATTGCTATAACCCATAAAATGTTTTTGTGTTTTCAATGATACTAGCTAGTTATCGTGATGTCTAGCTGTTTTCCTATATATTTGAATATAAAATCCTCTTTTTTAGAGTACGGATGCACCTATAAGTAGCTTACATTACATTAGTTTATATAATAGAAGATTAAGAGGTTATTTATTGTATATAACGGTATATTGCAAGCGTTTTTCATAGTTTCTTGTAACCTGCAACGTTATTGTAATAGACAATAGTTTGACTTATCATATTGCTATACACCCATAAAATGTTGTGTTTTCAATTATATTAGCTAGTTATCAGGTGATATATAGCTGTTTTCCTACAATTCATGTATACAATCCTCTTTTTCGAATATTTGCACCTATAGTAGCTACATTACTAAAACTATTAATAGAAGAGTAAGAGGTTATTATTCTGATATAACTTATATTGCCAAGCGTTTTTCATAAAGTTTTCCTTTTAAACTGTAGCGTTTTGTATATATACAAGTAGTTTTACTTATCTAACCCATAAAATGTTGTTTTTTCAATGATATTAGCTAGTTATCGGTGATATATAGTGTTTTCCTACAAATTGATGTCTACACTTCCCTCCATTTAGAATAATTTGCACCTATAAGTAGCTTACATTACATAAGCCTAATAAATAGAAGATTAATAGGTTTATTTATTGTTATATAACGGTATATTGCAAGCGTTTTTCATAGTTTTCTTGTAAACTGTACGTTTTTTGTATATATACAAGTAGTTTTACTTATCATATTGCTACTAAACCCATAAAATGTTTGTTTTCAATGATACTAGCTATCGTGATATATAGCTGTTTTTCCTATAAATTGAAGTATAAAATCCTCTTTTTAGAGTACGATGCACCTTAAGTATCTTACATTACATTCAGCGAGATAAATAGAAGAGTAAAAAGGTTATTTATTTGATATAACTGGTATATTGCAAGCGTTTTTCATATTTTCTTGTAAACTTACCGTTATTTTATATATAAAAGTAGTTTTACTTTCATATTCTATAAACCCATAAAATATAGTGTTTTTCAATGATATTAGCTGTTATCGGTGATAATTATATCTGTTTTCCTACAATTCAAGATAAATCCTCTTTTTAGATATTTGCACCTATAAGTATCTATATTGCATAAAGCCTATTAAATAGAAGAGTAAGACGCATTTTATTTATGTTTATATAACGGTATATTGCAAGCGTTTTTCATTGTCTCTTGTAAACTGTAAGCCGTTATTGTATATATACAAGAAGTTTTACTTATCATATTGCTATAAACCCTAAACATGTTGGTTTTCAATGATATTAGCTAGTTACGGTGATGATATAGCTGCTTTCCTAAAAATTGAAGTAATAAAATCCTCTTTGTTAGAATATTGTCACCTATAGTAGCTTAATTACATTAACTATAAATAGAAGAGAAGAGGTTATTTATTGTGATATAAACGGTATATTGTCAAGCGTTTTCTAGTTCTTGTAACGTAGCGTTATTGTAATATACAAGTAGTTTTACTTATCAGTATTGCTATAAACCCCATAAAATGTTGGTGTTTTCAATGATATTAGCTAGTTAATCGGTGATATATAACTGTTTTCCTACAATTGAAGTATAAAATCCTCTTTTTAGAAAAATTTCACCATAAGTAGTTACATTACATGCAGATTAGGAGAAGAGTAATAGGTTATTTATTGGTATATAACGGTATATTGCAAGTGTTTTTCATAGTTTCTTGTAAACTGTAGCGTTATTGTATATATAACAAGTAGTTTACTTATCATATTGCTATAAACCCTTTTAAAATAGTGTTTTCAATGATTTAGCTAATTCTCCAGTGAAGAGTTTTTTTTTTTCTTCTACAAATTGAAGTATATTTCTTTATATCTGTAGCTAAATTGCTTTGATATTTGCACAACTTTATTTTACAAATTAATAGCTAAAAAAAATATGTATTTTTCACTGAAATTTAGATATCAATTTTAATCTGAAAACATGTTTTTTCAATATTTTAAATGTTTTTTTTGAGAGGCTGATAAAAAATGTCGAATTTGACATTATTCAGCACTTTTACACAACTATATTTACAATGTTATGAGCTACAAATATGCATTTTTCATTATATTTAGGTAGCAATTTTAATCCTAAAACAATGTTTTTTCAAGTATTTTAATGCATTTGTTGAAAGCCTTAAAATGTCAAAATTTGACAATACTCAGCACTTTTACACCTATAATTTTATAATGTTAAGAGCTTAAAAATTATGTATTTTTCATGAAATTTATGTATCAATTTATTCATCAAAACAACGTTTTTTCAAGTGTTTTAATGTATTTTTGAAGGGCTAAAAATGTCGAAAATTGACCATTATTCACCCCTTTTTTGATAGAGAAATTCAAAATGTGGTATTATAGTGGTTTTTCGTTAGAAATTTCTATTTAAACTACTGTAAGCTAATAGGATTTTGAGACTCTATATTGGGATACCATTGTATATTATACTTGTTTTTCATAGTTTTTCTTGTTAATTCTTGGTTTTATATCATTAATAGAAAGGAATTTCCTAATGATAATGCTTTATACCCTCAAATGGTGTTCTTTTTCAATGATTTTAGCTATTTATCGGTGATATATAGCTGTTTTCCTACAAATGGAAGTATACAATCCTTTTTTAGAATAATTTGCACCTATAAGTAGCTTACATTACATTAAGCTAATAATAGAAGAGTAAGGTTATTTATTGTATATAACGGTATATTGCAAGCGTTTTTCATAGTTTCTTGTAAACTGTAGCGTTATTGTATATATACAAGTAGTTTTACTTATCATATTGCTATAAACCCATAAAATGTTGTGTTTTCAATGATATTAGCTAGTTATCGGTGATATATAGCTGTTTTCCTACAAATTGAAGAATAAAATAATCTTTTTAGAATAATTTGCACCTATAAGTAGCTTACATTACATAAAGCTATTAAATAGAGGAGTAAAAGGTTATTTATTGTGATATAACTGTATATTGCAAGCGTTTTTCATAGTTTCTTGTAAACTGTAGCGTTATTGTATATATACAAGTAGTTTTACTTATCATATTGCTATAAACCCATAAAATGTTGTGTTTTCAATGATATTAGCTAGTTATCGGTGATATATAGCTGTTTTCCTACAAATTGAAGTATAAAATCCTCTTTTTAGAAAAATTTGCACCTATAAGTAGCTTACATTACATTAAGCTATTAAATAGAAGAGTAAGAGGTTATTTAGTGTGATATAACGGTATATTCCAAGTGCTTTTCATAGTTTCTTGTAAACTGTAGCGTTATTGTATATATACAAGTAGTTTTACTTATCATATTGCTATAAACCCTTAAAATGTAGTGTTTTCAATGATTTTAGCTAGTTATCACTGATGAGTTGTTTTTTTCTACAAATTGAAGTATATTTCTTTATATCTGTAGCTAAATAACTTTTGATATTTGCTACAACTATATTTTACAAAATTAATAGCTAAAAATATGTATTTTTCATGTAATTTAGAAATCAATTTTAATCTGAAAACAACGTTTTTTCAAGTATTTTAATGTTTTTTTGAAAGGCTAAAAAATGTCGTAATTTGACATTATTCAGCACTTTTACACAACTATATTTTACAATGTTAATAGCTGAAAATTTTTTTTATGCATTTTCATGAATTAGGTAGCAAATTTACCTAAACACAACGTTTTTTCAAGATATTTTAATGCATTTTTTGAGGCCCTTAAAATGTCAAATTTGACCATTATTCAGCAATTTTACACACCTAAATATTTTATAATATTAAGAGCTGAATATGTATTTTTTCATGAAATTTTGTATCAATTTATTCATCAAAACAACGTTTTTTTTCAGTGTTTTAATGTATTTTTGAAGGGCTATAAACATGTCGAAAATTGACAGTATTCAGCCCCTTTTTTGATAGAGAAAATTCAAAATGTGTATTATAGTTGTTTTCGTTAGAATTTCTATTTTAAAACTATGTAAAGCTTTAATATGAGTTTGAGACTCTATATTGTGTACAATTTGTATATTAATACGTGTTTTTCATAGTTTCTGTAATTGTTGTGTTATATAATATAGAAGGAATGTACTTAATAATGCTTTATACCTCAACTGTGTTCTTTTTCAATGATTTTTACCTAGTTTATCGTTTGATATATAGCTTTTTTCCTACAAATTGAAGTATACAATCCTTTTTTTTCTCTCGAATATTTGCACTATAACTAAGCTACATTACATTAAGCAAATAAATAGAAGAGTAATAGGTTATTTATTGTTATTAACGGTATATTTGGAAGCGTATTTCATAGTTTCTTCTTGTAAACTGTAGCGTTTTATTGTATATATACAAGTAGTTTTACTTATCAAACCCATAAAATGTTGTGTTGTTCAATGATAGTAGCTATTTATCGTGATATATAGCTTTTCCTACAAATTGATGTATACATCCTCCATTTAGAAATAATTTGCACTATATAGCTTACATTACATAAACTATTAAATAGAAGAAGTAGGAGGTTTTATTTATTGTGATATAACTGTATTTGCAAGCGTTTTTCATAGTTTCTTGTAAACTGTAAGCGTATTGTATATATACAATAGTTTTACTTATCATATTGGCTATAAAACCCATACAATGGTGTGTTTTCAATTATATTAGCTAGTTATCGTGATATATAGCTGTTTTTTCCTACAAATTGAAGTATAAAGATATCTTTTTTAGAAATACTTTGCACCTATAAGTACTTACATTACTATAAAAGCTATTAATAGATGAGTACGAGGTTATTTTATTGTGATATAACTGTATAATTGGCAAGCGTTTTTTACACACAATAGTTTCTTGTAACTGTAGCGTTTTGTATATATACAAGTATTTTACTTATCATATTGCTATATAACCCATAAAGGTTGTGTTTTCAATGATATTAGCTAGTTATCGGTGATATATAGCTGTTTTTTCCTACAAATTCAAGTTATAAAATCCTCCTTTTTAGAATAATTTGCACCTATAAGTATCTTATATTGCATAAAGCTATTAAATAGAAGAGGAAAGAGGTTATTTATTGTTATATCAAACGGTATATTGCAAGCGTTTTTCATAGTTTCTTTGTAACTGTAAGCGTTTATTGTATTATACAATTAGTTTTTACTATCATAACCCTTAATTTTGTGTTTTCATGATTATTGCTAGTTATTTCGTGGATTATAGTGTTTTCCTACAAATTGATGTATACAATCCTCTTTTTAGAATAATTTGCACCTATAAGTAGCTTACATACATAAAACTATTAAATAGAAAGTACGAGGTTATTTATTTGTGATATAACTGTATTTGGAAGCGTTTTCATAGTTTCTTTTTAACTGTAGCGTTAAATTGTATATATACAAGTAGTTTTACCTTTCATATTGCTATAAACCCATAAAATGTTGTGTTTTTCAATGATAATTAGCTAGTTATCGGTGTTATATAGCTGTTTTCCTATAATTGAAGTATAAAATCCTCTTTTAGAGTAAGATGCACCTATAGTAGCTTACATTACATTAAGCTATTAATAGAAGAGTAAGAGGTTATTTATGTGAATATAACGGTATAGTTGGCAACTGTTTTTCATAGTTTCTTGTGTAAACTGTAACGTTATTTGTATATATAGCAATAGTTTTTACTTTATCATATTGCTATAAAACCAGAAAATGTAGTGTTTTTCAAATGATATTAGCTAGTTAGGCGTGATATATAACTGTTTTCCTACAAATTGAAAGTATAAAATCCTCTTTTTTAGAAAATTTGCACCTACAAGTAGCTACATTATACCTTAAGCTATTAAATAGAAGAGTTAGCGTTATTTATTGTGTATAACGTATATGCAAGTTGTTTTTTTCCCCAAAAATAGTTTTTCTTGTAACTGTAGCGTTTGTATATAACAAGTAGTTTTTACTTATCATATTGCTATAAACCCTTAAATTGTGTGTTTTCCAATTATTTTATCTAGTTATCAGTAAGAGTTGTTTTTTTCCCTAAAATTGAAGTATATTTCTTTTATACTGTACTAAATAGCTTTTGGATATTTGCTACAAACTATATTTTTACCAAATTAATAGCTTAAATATGTATTTTTTCATGAAAATTAGATATCCATTTTAAATCTGAAAACAATGTTTTTTCAGTATTTTAAATGTTTTTTGGAAAGGCTAAAATTCGAATTTGACATTATTCATCACTTTTACACAACTAATAGTTTTACAATGTTATGAACTAAAAATATGCTTTTCTGAAATTTAAGGTAGCAATTTTAGTCCTGAAAAACAACGTTTTTTCAAGTATTTTAATGCATTTTTGAAGCTTTACAAATGTCAAATTGACATTATTCAGCACTTTACACAACTAGATTTTATAATGTTTATATAGCTTTATCTATGCTTAAAATATGAATTTTTCATGAAATTTATGTATCAATTTTATTCATCAAACAACGTTTTTCATGTTTTTAATTATTTTTGAAGGGCTGAAAAATGCGAACATATGACATTATACACCCCTTTTTTTGTAGAGAATTCAAAATGTGTATTATAGTTGTTTTTCGTTAGAAATTTCTATTTTAAACTACTGTAAGCTAGAATAGGAGTTTTGATACTCATATTGTGATACAAGTTGTATATTATACGTGTGTTTTTCACGTTTCTTGTTATTCTTGTGTTATTCATTAAATAGAAAGGAATTTACCTAATGATACTGCTCTATATCACCCTCAAAATGTTGTTCTTTTCAATGATTTTCGCTAGTTATCGTTGATTAATACTGTTTCCTACAAATTGCAGTATACAATCCTTTTTTGAATATTTGGCACCTATATGTAGCTTACATTCCATTAAGCCTAATAAAGTAGAAGAGTAATAGGTTTATTTATTGTTATATAACGGTATATTCAAGCGTTTTCTATTTCTTGTAACTGTAGCGTTATTTGTATATATACAAGTTAGTTTTACTTATGCATATTGACTATAAACCCTAAAATGTTGTGTTTTCATGATATTAGCTATTATCGGTGATAATATAGCTGTTTTCCTACAAATTGAGATAAAATCCTCTTTTTAGAATATTTGCACCTATAAGTAGCTACATACAATCAAGACTATTAAATCAAGGAGTAAGAGGTTATTTATTGTGCTATAACTGTCTATTGCAAGCGTTTTTCAGAGTTTCTGTAAACTTATCGTTATTGTAGATATACAAGTAGTTTTACTTATTCATATTGCTATAAAACCCATAAATGTTTTGTTTTAAATTGATATTAGATATTTATCGGTGATATAATAACTGTTTTCCTACAAATTGAAGTATAAATCCTCTTTTAGAAATTTGCACCTATAAGTAGCTTACAAACATTACATTGAATATTAAATAGAAGAGTAGAGGTTATATAGTGAGATTAACCGTTATTTCCAAGTGCTTTTCATAGTTTCTTGTAAACTGTAGCGTTATTGTATTATACAAGTATTTTTACTTATCATATTTCTTATAAACCCTTAAATGTAGTTTTTCAATGATTTTATCTAGTTATCACTGGATGAGTTGTTTTTTTTCTACAATTGAAGTATATTTCTTTATATCTGTAGCTAATAACTTTTATATTTGCTACAAATTAATTTACAAAATAATAGCTCAAAAATGTATTTTTCCATTAATTAGAAATCAATTTTATCTGAAAACACGTTTTTTCAATGTATTTTAATGTTTTTTGAAAGGCTAAAAATGTCGTATTTGACATTATTCAGCACTTTTTACACAACTATATTTTACAATGTTTATTAGCTAAAATTATGCATCTTCATGAATTTAGTAGCCAATTTATCCTAAAAACACGTTTTTTCAAGTATTTTAATGCATTTTTGAAGGCTTAAAAATGTCAAATTTGACATTATTCAGCACTTTTACACAACTTATTTATAATATTAAGAGCCTAAATATGTATTTTTCATGAATTTATTTATCAAATTCTTCATCACAACAACGTTTTTTCAGTTTTTTTAAAATGTATTTTTGAAGGCTAAAAAATGTCGAAAATTGACATTATTCAACCCTTTTTTTTGGATAGAGAATTCAAAATGTGGTATTATATTGTTTTCGTTAGAAATTTCTATTTTAAACTACTTACGCTTATAATAGGAGTTTTGAGACTCTAGATTTGTGATACATTTATATTATACGTGTTTTTCATAGTTTCTTGTTAATTGTGTGTTATATGATAATAGAAGAAATTTACCTTATAAGTAATGCTTTATATACCCTCAAAATGTGTTCCGTTTCAATGATTTAGCTAGTTTCGGTGATATATAGCTGTTTTTCCTACAATTGAAGTATACAATCCTTTTTTTAGAATAATTTGCACCTATAACTAGCTTACATTACAGTAAGCAATAAATAGAAGAGTAATAGGTTATTTATTGTTATATACCGGTATAATTGAAGCGTATTTCCAATAGTTTTCTTGTAAACTGTAGCGTTATTGTATATATACAAGTAGTTTTACTTATCATAACCCATAACATTTTGTGTTTTTCATGATATTACTATTATCGGTGATATATACTGTTTTACCTACAAATTGATGTATACACTCCGTCATTTAGAATAATTGGCACCTATACGTAGCTTACATTACATAAAACTAGTAAATAGAAGAGTAAAGAGGTATTTATTGTGTATAACTGTATATTGGCAAGCGTTTTTTCATATTTCTTGTAAACTGTAGCGTTGGTATTGTATAATATACAAGTAGATTTTACTTATCATATTGCTATAAACCATAAATGTTGTGTTTTTTCAATGATATAACTATTATCGTGAATCATAAGTTGTTTGCCTACAATTCATGTATACATCCTCTTTTTAGAATATTTGCACCTATAATAGCTTACATTACATAAAAAACTATTAACTAGAAGAGTAAAAGGTTTTATTTCTGATCATAAGCTGTATATTGCAAGTGTTTTTTCATCAGTTTCTTGTAAACTGTAGCGTTATTGTATATACACAATTATTTACTTACCATATTGCTATAGAACCCATATAATGTTGTGTTTTCAATTGATATTAGCTAGTTATCGGTGATATATACCTGCGTTCCTACTACAAATTGAAGTATAAAATCCTCTTTTTAGAATAATTTGCACCTATAATTAAGCTTACATTACATTAAGCTAATAAAAGAAGAGTAAATAGGTTTTTATTTTATCTATAACGTTATATTGCAAGCGTTTTTCATAGTTTCTAGTAAACGTACGTTATTGTTATATACCATTATTTTTCTTATCATATTGCTATATAACCATATGTTGCTTTTTCAATGATTACTAGCTAGGTTCGGTTGATGTATAGCTGTTTCCATATATTGAAGTAATAAAATCCTCTTTTTAGAGTAGACTGCACCTATAGTAGCTTACATTACATTAAGTTTATAAATAGCAGAGTAAGAGGTTATTTATTGTGATTAACGGTATATTGCAAGCGTTTTTCATAGTTTTGTAACTGCAAACGGTTATTGTAATATATACAAGTAGTTTTAACTATCATATTGCTATAAACCCATAAAATGTTGTGTTTTCAATGATATTAGCTAGTTATCGGTGATATATAGCTGTTTTCCTACAAATTCATGTATAACAATCCTCTTTTAGAATAAATTTGCACCTATAAGTAGCTTCAACATTACATAACTTGTAAATTAGAAGAGTAAGAGGTTATTTATTCTGATATAACTTATTTGCAAGCGTTTTTCATAGTTTCTTGTAACTGTATAGCGTTATTGTATTATATACAGAGTAGTTTTTACTTATCATAACCCATACCATGTTTGGTGTTTTCATCAATGATATAGCTAGTTATCGGTGATATTAGCTGTTTTCCTACAAATTAGATGGTATCACTGCCTCCATTTTAGAATAATTTTGCACCTATAAGTAGCTTACATTACATTAGCTCATAAATAGGAAGAGTATAGGTTATTTTTGTTATATAACGTATATTGGCAAGCGTTTTTTCATGAGTTTCTTGTAACTGTTATACCGGGCGTATTGTATATATTACAAGTAGTTTTTACTTATCATATTTTCTATAAACCCATAAAATGTTGTGTTTTCAATGATATTAGCTAGTTATCGGTGATATTATACCTGTTGGTTTACTATCAAGATGTAGAAGTATAAAATCGCTCTTTTTAGAATAATTTGCCACCTATAAGTAGCTTCCATTCCATTAAGGCTATAAATAGAAGAGTATAGTTATTCATTGTTTATATACGTATATTGCAAGCCTTTTTCATAGTTTCTAGTACTGTACGTTATTGTATATATACAAGGGTTTTACCTTATCATATTGCTATAACCCTAAAATGTTGTGTTTTTCAATGATTACTAGCTAGTTATCGGTGATATATAGTTGTTTCCTATAAATTTGAAGTATAAAATCCTCTTTTAGAATAATTTTGCACCTATAGTAGCTCCACATTACATTAAGCTATTAAATAGAAGATTAATAGGTTATTTAGTGTGATATACTGTATTATTGCAAGCGTTTTTCATAGTTTTCTTGTAAACTGTACGTTATTGTATATTACAAGTAGTTTTACTTATCATGATTGCTATAAACCCATAAATGTAGTGTTTTCAATGATAATACTAGTTATCGGTGATATATAGCTTTTCCCTACAAATTGGGAATATAAATCCTCTTTTAGAGTAAGATGGCCCTATACGTAGCTTTACATTACATGAAGCTAATAATAAAGAGTAAGAGGTTATTTAATTGTGATATAACGTTATATTGCAAGCGTTTTTTCATAGTTCTTGGAACTGTAACTTATGGTATATATCAAGTCGTTTTACTTATCTATTTGCATAACCCTAAAATTAGTGTTTTCAATGCTATTAGCTAGTTATCGTGTGATATATAGCTGTTTCCTCACAAATTGAATTATAAAATCCTCTTTTAAGAGTAAGATTGCACTATAAGTAGCTTACATTACATAAGCTATTCATATTAAGAGTAAGAGTTATTATTGTGATATAACGGTATATTGCAAGCGTTTTTCATATTTCTAGTTAAACTGTAGCGTATTGTCTATATACAAGTATTTTTACTTTTCATATTTGCTATAAACCCGATAAAATTATTGTTTTCAATGATATTAGCTAGTCGTGTATATAGCTTTTTTTCCCTACAAATTGAAGTATAAAATCCTCTTTTAGGAAAAGTTAAGGATCCCTATAAGTACTTACATTAGCATTTACGGTTTTAAAATAGAAGAGTAAGAGGCTATTTATTGTGATATAACGTATATTGCAAGCGTTTTCATAGTTTTTCGTGTTAAACTTGTAAAGTTTTATTGTATATATACAGTATTTTTACTTATCATATTGCTATAAAACCATAAATGTAGTGTTTTCATGATTTAGCTGTAGTTATCGTGATATATAAACTGTTTTCTACAAATTGAGTATAAAATTCTCTTTTAGGAAAAATTTGGCCCTATAATAGCTTACATTACAATTTAGCTATGTAAATAGAAGAGTAAGAGGTTATTTTATTGTGATTAACGGTATATTGGCAAGTGTTTTCACAGAGTTTCTGTAAACTGTAGCGTTTATTGTATATATACAGTAGTTTTTATTATCATATTTGCTATAAAACCCTAAATGTAGTGTTTTCAATGATTTTAGCTAGTTACAGTGAAGAGTTGTTTTTTCTACAAATTGAAGTATATTTTCTTATACTTTAGCTAAAAGCTTTTGATATTGCTACAACTATATTTTACAAAATAATAGCTAAAATATGTATTTTTCATGAATTTAGATATCAATTTTAATCTGAAAACAGGTTTTTTCAAAGTATTTTGAATGTTTTTTTTGAAGGTTAAAAAATGTCGAAATTTGACATATTCAGCACTTTACACAACAATATTTTACAGTGTTTTATGAGCTAAAATTCTTTTCATGAAATTTAGGTATCAATTTTAATCCTAAAAACAACGTTTTTTTCAAGTATTTTAATGCATTTTTGAAAGGCCTTAAAATTCAAATTTACATTATTCAGCACTTTTACACAACTATTTTTATAATAGTTAAGAGCTTAAATATTATTTTTCCATGGAAATTTATGTAGTCATTTTATCATCAAAACAACGTTTTTTTTCGAGTGTTTTTAATGTTTTTTATAGGCTAAAAAATTGGGTTGTTTGTCGAAAATTGACATTATACATCCCTTTTTTTGATAGAGAAATTCACAAATGTGGTATTATAGTTGTTTTTCGTTAGAATTTCTATTTAAAAAAAACTACTGTAAGCTTATAATAGATTTGAGACTCTCTATTGTGATATAATTGTATATTATACGTGTTTTTCATAGTTTCTTTGTTAATTCTTGTGTATAATCATTAATAAAAGGAATTTTACCTAATGATAATGCTTTATCCCTCAAAAAATGTGTTCTTTTCAATGATTTTAGCTAGTTATCGTTGATATTGCTTGTTCCTACAAATTAGTATACAATCCTTTTTTTGAATATTTTGCACTATAAGTAGCTTACGTTACATTAGCTATAAATAGAAGAGTAATAGGTTATTTATTTGTTATTATACGGTATATTGCAAGCGTTTTTCATAGTTTTCTTGTAAACTGTAGCGGGGGGGTTATTGTATATATATTCATAGTTTTACTTATCATATTGCTATAACCTAAAAATGTTGTGGTTTCCAATGATATTATCTAGTTATCGTGATATATACTGTTTTTCTACAAATTGGTATAAAATCCTCTTTTAGAATATTTGCACCTATAAGTGCTTACATTACATAAAGCTATAAATAAAGGCGTAAGAGTTTATTTATTGTGATATAACTGTATATTGCAAGCGTTTTTCAGAGTTTCTTGTAACTGTAAGCGTTTTTATTGTAGTATATACAAGTATTTTTTTACTTATCATGTTGCTTATAAAACCATAAATTAGTGTTTTCATGATTTGCTAGTTTATCGGTGATATATAACTGTTTTCCTACAAAATAGAGTATAAAATCCTCTTTTTAGAAAAATTGCAACCTTAAGTATTGCTTACATTCATAAGCTAATTGAATAAATATAGAAGAGTAAGAGGTTATTTAGTGTGATATAACCGGTATATTCCCAAGCTTTTCAGAGTTTCTTGTAAACTGTAGCGTTATTGTATATATAAAGTAGTTTTCCTTATCATATTGCTACATAAAAACCCTTAAATGTAGTGTTTTTTCAATGATTTTAGCTAGTTGATCACTGAAGAGTTTTTTTTTCTAGCACAATTGAAGTATAATTTCTTTCATATCTTAGCTAAAAACTTTTGATATTTGCTACAACTATATTTTTACAAAATAATAGCTAAAAATATGTATTTTTTCATGTATGTAGAAATCCATTTTAATCGGAAACAACGTTTTTTCAAGTATTTGTATGTTTTTTTTGAAAGGCTAAAAATGTCTTAATTCATTATTCAACACTTTTACACAACTAATCTCTTACAATGGTTATGAGCTAATTATGCATTTTCTGAAATTTAGGTAGCAAATTTATCCTAAAAACACGTTTTTTCTAGTATTTTAATGCATTTTTTGATAGCCTTAAAAATGTCAAATTTTGACATTATTCATCACTTCCGATTTTACAACAACTATTTTTATAATATTAAGAGCTTAAAATATGTTATTTTCTGAAATTTATGTATCAAATTATTCATCAAACAACGTTTTTTTCAAGTGTTTTTATGTATTTTTTGAAGGGCTAAAAATGTCGGAATTGACAGTATTCAGCCTTTTTTTGATATAGAAATTCATTCAAATGTGTTATTATAGTTGTTTTTCGTTAGAATGTCTATTTTTAAACTACTGTAAGCTTATAAATAGGAGTTTGAGACTCTATATTTGTGATCATGTATATTATATACGTGTTTTTTGTCAGAGTTTCTGTTATTGTTGTGGTTATATAATTAATAGAATGATTTACCTTATAAGAATGCTTTATAACCTCAAAAATGTGTCTTTCAATGATTTGCCAGTTTCGTTGATATAAGCTGTTTTCCTACAATTGAAGTATCACAATCCTTTTTTTTAGAATAATTTGCCCTATAACTAGCTTACATATTACATTTAAGCAATAAATAGAAAGTAATAGGTATTTATTGTTATATACGGTCTATTGGAATCGTATTCATAGTTTCTTTTATACTGTAGCGTTATTGTATATATACAAGTAGTTTTACTTTATCATAACCATAAAATGTTGTGTTTTTCACTGATATTAGCTAGTTATCGGTGATATATAGCTGTTGTCCTACAAATTGATGTATACAATCCTCCATTTAGAATAAGTTGCACTATAAGTAGGCTTACATTACATAAACTATTAATAGATAGAGTAAGAGGTTATTTATGTGATATAACTGTATTGCAAGCATTTTTCATAGTTTTCTTGTAACTGTGCGTTATTGTATATATACAAGTATTTTACTTATCATATTGCTTATACCCATAAAATGTTGTGTTTTCATGATATTAGCTAGTTATCGTTGATATATAGCTGTTTTCCCTACAAAATTCAATGTATACAATCTCTTTTTAGAATAATTTTGCACCTGATATACTTACATATACATAACCTATTAGATAAAGAGTCAAAGGTTATTTAGTGTGATATAACTGTATATTGCAAGCTTTTTTCATATTTTTCCTTTAAAACTGTAGCGTTTTGTATATATACAAGTATTTTACTTATCATATTGCTATAAACCCATAAAATGTTGTTTTTTCATGCTATTAGCTAGTTATCGGTGATATATCTCTGTTTTCCTACAAATTGAGTATAAAAAATCCATCTTTTTAAGAATACTTTGCACCGATAATTAGCTTACATTACATTAGCTAATAAACAGAAGAGTATAGGTTATTTATTGTTATATAAAACGTAGTATTGCAAGCGTTTTTCAGAGTTTCTTGTAACTGTAGCGTTAATTGTATATATACAAGTAGTGTTACTTATCATAATGCTATGAAACCATAAAATGTAGTGTTTTCATGATATTAGCCTAGTTGATCGGTGATATTAATGTTTTTCCTACAAATTGAAGTATCAAATCCTCTTTTTAGAAAAATTTGCACCTAGAAGTAGCTTACATTCCATTAAGCATTAAATAGAAGAGTAAGAGTTATTAGTGTGATATAAACGTATATTCCAAGTGCTTTTCATAGTTTCTTTTAAACTGTAGCGTTATTTGTAATATATACAGTAGTTTTACTTTATCATATTCTATAAACCCTTAAAATGTAGTGTTTTCAATGATTTTAGCTAGTTTCGCACTGAAGAGTTGTTTTTTTTTCTACAAATTGAAGTATATTTCTTTATATCTGTAGCTAAATAACTTTTGATATTTTGCTAACTATATTTTACAAAATTAATAGCTAAAAATATGTATTTTTCATGAAATTTAGTAATGCAATTTAATCTGAAACAATTTTTTTTGCAGTAATTTTAATGTTTTTTGAAGGCTAAAAAAATGTCGTATTTGACATTATTCAGCACTTTTTACAACACTATAATTTTACAAATGTTTAGAAGCAAGATTATGCATTTTCATGAATTTAGGTAGCAAATTTATCCTAAAAAACACGTTTTTCAATATTTAAGCATTTTTGAGGCCTTAAAAATGTCAATTGATATTATTCAGCACTTGTTACAACAACTATATTTTAATAATATTAAGAGCTTAAAATATGTTTTTTTCATGAAATTTATGTATCAAATTATTCATCAAAACCAACGTTTTTTCAAGTGTTTTCATGTATTTTTGAAGGTCTAAAAATGTCGGAAAATTGACATTCAAGTCATTCGAGCCTTTGTTTTGATAGAGAAATTCAAAATGTGGTATATAGTTGTTTTCGTTAGAATTTCTATTTAAACTACTGTAGCTTATAATAGGAGTTTGATACTCTATAGTGTGAATACATTGATATTAAATACGTTGTTTTCATAGTTTCTTGTAATTGTTGTGTTATATAATTAATAGGAGGAATTTTACCTTATATATGCATTTATACCCTCAAATGTGTTTCTTTTCCAAATGATTGTTTCGCTAGTTATCGTTGATATATAGCTGTTTTCCTACACATGGAAGTATAGCACTCATTTTGTGTGTAGAATAATTGCACCTATAGCTAGCTTTACATTACATTAAGTCCAATTAAAATAAAGAGTAATAGGTTATTTTATATTTGTTATTAACGTTTCTAATTGGAAGCTTATTTCATATTTTCTTGTATACTGTGTAGCGTTATTGTATATATACAAGTAGTTTTACTTATCATACCCATAAAATGTTTGTGTTTTCAATGATATTAGCTATTTATCGGATATATAGTCTGTTTTCCTACAATTGATGTATAACAAAATCCTCCATTTTAGATAATTGGCACCTATAAGTAGCTTACATTACATAAAACTATTAAATAGAAGAGTAAGAGGTTTATTTATTGTGATATAACTCTGTATATCTGCAAAGCATTTTTTTTCAATAGTTTCTTGTAAACTGTAGCGTTATTGTATATATACAATATTTTTACTTATCTATTGCCATAAACCCATAAAAATGTTGTGTTTTCAATGATATTAGCTAGTTTTATCGTTGATATATAGATTTTTCCTACAAATTCATGTATGCAATCCTCTTTTAGAATATTTTCACCTATAAGTAGCTTACATTACTAACTATTAATAGAAGATGAGAGGTTATTTATTGTGATATACCTGTATATTGCAGCGTTTTCATAGTTTCTTGTAACTGTAGCGTTATTGTATATATAACAATAGTTTTTTACTTATCATATTGCTATAACGCCTAAATGTTGTGTTTTCAATGATATTAGCTAGTATCGCGGTGATGATAATAGCTTTTTTCCTCTAATTGAAGTAATAAAAGCCTCTTTTTTAGAGTAAGAGGCACCTTATACGTAGTTTACATACATTAATCGTTATAAATAAAAGAGGAAGAGTTATTTATTGTGATATCACGGTCATATTCTTTCGTTTTTCATATTTCTTGTAAACTGTAACGTTTTGTATATATACAAGTAGTTTTACTTATCAATATTGCTAGTAAAACCATAAAATTTATGTTTTCAATGATATTAGCTAGTTATCGGTGGATAATTAGACTGTTTTTCCCTCAATTGAAGTATAAAATCCTCTTTTTAGAAAATTTGCACCGATAAGTAGCTACATTACATTAAGCTAGTAAATAGAAGATTAGAGGTTATTTATTGTGTATAAGGTATATTGCAAGTGTTTTCATAGTTTCTTTGTAAAACTGTAGCGTTTATTATATTATATACAAGTATTTTTACTTATCATATTGCTATAAACCTTAAAATGTAGTGTTTTCAATGATTTAGCTAGTTATCACTGAAGAGTTGTTTTTTTCTACAAATTGAAGTATATTTCTTTATATCTGTAGCTAAATAGCTTTTGATATTTGCAACAACTATATTTTACTAAATTAATAGCTAAAAATATGTATTTTTCATCTAATTTAGAAATCAATTTTAATCTGCAAACAATGTTTTTTCAAGTATTTTAATGTTTTTTTGAGAGGCTAAAAAATGTCGTAATTTGACATTATTCAGCACTTTTACACAACTATATTTTACAATGTTATGAGCTAAAATTATGCATTTTCATGAAATTTAGGTAGCAATTTTAATCCTAAAAACAACGTTTTTTCAAGTATTTTAATGCATTTTTGAAGGCCTAAAAAATGTCAAATTTGACATTATTCAGCAGTTTTACACAACTATATTTTATAATATTAAGAGCTTAAAATATGTATTTTTCATGAAATTTATGTATCAATTTTATTCATCAAAACAACGTTTTTTCAAGTGTTTTAATGTATTTTTGAAGGGCTAAAAAATGTCGAAAATTGACATTATTCAGCCCTTTTTTTGATAGAGAAATTCAAAATGTGGTATTATAGTTGTTTTCGTCAGAAATTTCTATTTTAAACTACTGTAAGCTTATAATAGGAGTTTGAGATTCTATATTGTGATACAATTGTATATTATACGTGTTTTTCATAGTTTCTTGTTAAATGTTGTGTTATATCATTAATAGAAGGAATTTACCTTATAATAATACTTTATACCCTCAAAATGTGTTCTTTTCAATGATTTTAGCTAGTTATCGGTGATATATAGCTGTTTTCCTACAAATTGAAGTATACAATCCTTTTTTTTAGAATAATTTGCACCTATAACTAGCTTACATTACATTAAGCAAATAAATAGAAGAGTAATAGTTAATTTATTGTTATATAACGGTATATTGCAAGCGTTTTTCATAGTTTCTTGTAAACTGTAGCGTTATTGTATATATACAAGTAGTTTTACTTATCATATTGCTATAAACCCATAAAATGTTGTGTTTTCAATGATATTAGCTAGTTATCGGTGATATATAGCTGTTTTCCTATAAATTGAAGTATAAAATCCTCTTTTTAGAATAATTTGCACCTATAAGTAGCTCACATTACATTAAGCTATTAAATAGAAGAGTAATAGGTTATTTATTGTGATATAACTGTATATTGCAAGCGTTTTCATAGTTTCTTGTAAAAACTGTAGCGTTATTGTATATATACAAGTAGTTTTACTTATCATATTGCTATAAACCCATAAAATGTAGTTTTTTCAATGATATTAGCTAGTTATCGGTGATATATAGCTGTTTCACTACAAATTGAAGTATAAAATCCTCTTTTTAGAGTAAGATGCACCTATAAGCTGCTTACATTACATTAAGCTAATAAATAGAAGAGTAATAGGTTATTTATTGTTATATAACGGTATATTGCAAGCGTTTTTCATAGTTTCTTGTAAACTGTAGCATTATTGTATATATACAAGTAGTTTTTCTTATCATATTGCTATAAACCCATAAAATGTTGTGTTTTCAATGATACTAGCTAGTTATCGGTGATATATAGCTGTTTTCCTATAAATTGAAGTATAAAATCCTCTTTTTAGAGTAAGATGCACCTATAAGTAGCTTACATTACATTAAGCTTATAAATAGAAGAGTAAGAGGTTATTTATTGTGATATAACTGTATATTGCAAGCGTTTTTCAGAGTTTCTTGTAAAATGTAGCGTTATTGTATATATACAAGTAGTTTTACTTATCATATTGCTATAAAACCATAAAATGTAGTGTTTTCAATGATATTAGCTAGCTATCGGTGATATATAACTGTTTTCCTACAAATTGAAGTATAAAATCCTCTTTTTAGAAAAATTTGCACCTATAAGTAGCTTACATTACATTAAGCTATTAAATAGAAGAGTAATAGGTTATTTATTGTGATATAACTGTATATTGCAAGCGTTTTTCATAGTTTCTTATAAACTGTTGCGTTATTGTATATATACAAGTAGTTTTACTTATCATATTGCTATAAACCCCTTAAAATGTAGTGTTTTCAATGATTTAGCTAGTTATATCAGTGAAAAGTTTTTTTTTTTCTACAAATTGAAGTATATTTCTTTATATCTGTAGCTAAATAGCTTTTGATATTTGCTACAACTATATTTTACAAAATTAATAGCTAAAAATATGTATTTTTCATGAAATATAGATATCAATTTTAATCTGAAAACAATGTTTTTCAAGTATTTTAATGTTTTTTTGAGAGGCTAAAAAATGTCGAAATTTGACATTATTCAGCACTTTTACACAACTATATTTTACAATGTTATGAGCTAATAATATGCATTTTCATGAAATTTAGGTAGCAATTTTAATCCTAAAAACAACGTTTTTTCAAGTATTTTAATGCATTTTTGAAAGCCGTAAAAATGTCAAAATTTGACATTATTCAGCACTTTTACACAACTATATTTTATAATATTAAGAGCTTAAATATGTATTTTTCATGAAATTTATGTATCAATTTTATTCATCAAAACAACGTTTTTTCAAGTGTTTTAATGTATTTTTGAAGGGCTAAAAAATATTGAAAATTGACATTATTCAGCCCTTTTTTTGATAGAGAAATTCAAAATGTGGTATTATAGTTGTTTTCGTTAGAAATTTCTATTTTAAACTACTGTAAGCTTATAATAGGAGTTTGAGATTCTATATTGTGATACAATTGTATATTATACGTGTTTTTCATAGTTTCTTGTTAAATGTTGTGTTATATCATTAATAGAAGGAAATTACCTTATAATAATACTTTATACCCTCAAAATGTGTTCTTTTCAATGATTTTAGCTAGTTATCGGTGATATATAGCTGTTTTCCTACAAATTGAAGTATACAATCCTTTTTTTTAGAATAATTTGCACCTATAACTATCTTACATTACATTAAGCAAATAAATAGAAGAGTAATATTTAATTTATTGTTATATAACGGTATATTGCAAGCGTTTTTCATAGTTTCTTGTAAACTGTAGCGTTATTGTATATATACAAGTAGTTTTACTTATCATAACCCATAAAATGTTGTGTTTTCAATGATATTAGCTAGTTATCGGTGATATATAGCTGTTTTACTACAAATTCATGTATACAATCCTCTGTTTAGAATAATTTGAACCTATAAGTAGCTTACATTACATAAAACTATTAAATAGAAGAGTAAGAGGTTATTTATTGTGATATAACTGTATATTGCAGGCGTTTTTCATAGTTTCTTGTAAACTGTAGCGTTATTGTATATATACAAGTAGTTTTACTTATCATATTGCTATAAACCCATAAAATGTTGTGTTTTCAATGATATTAGCTAGTTATCGGTGATATATAGCTGTTTTCCTACAAATTCATGTATACAATCCTCTTTTTAGAATATTTTGCACCTATAAGCTGCTTACATTACATTAAGCTAATAAATAGAAGAGTAATAGGTTATTTATTGTTATATAACGGTATACTGCAAGCGTTTTTCATAGTTTCTTGTAAACTGTAGCGTTATTGTATATATACAAGTAGTTTTAATTATCATATTGCTATAAACCCATAAAATGTTGTGTTTTCAATGATACTAGCTAGTTATCGGTGATATATAGCTGTTTTCCTATAAATTGAAGTATAAAATCCTCTTTTTAGAATAATTTGCACCTATAAGTAGCTCACATTACATTAAGCTATTAAATAGAAGAGTAATAGGTTATTTATTGTGATATAACTGTATATTGCAAGCGTTTTTCATAGTTTCTTGTAAACTGTAGCTTTATTGTATATATACAAGTAGTTTTACTTATCATATTGCTATAAACCCATAAAATGTAGTGTTTTCAATGATATTAGCTAGTTATCGGTGATGTATAGCTGTTTCCCTACAAATTGAAGTATAAAATCCTCTTTTTAGAGTAAGATGCACCTATAAGTAGCTTACATTACATGAAGCTAATAAATAGAAGAGTAAGAGGTTATTTATTGTGATATAACGGTATATTGCAAGCGTTTTTCATAGTTTCTTGTAAACTGTAGCGTTATTGTATATATACAAGTATTTTTACTTAACATATTGCTATAAACCCATAAAATGTAGTGTTTTCAATGATATTAGCTAGTTATCGGTGATATATAACTGTTTTCCTACAAATTGATGATAAAATCCTTTTTTAAAATTTTTTTAAAAAAAATTTTTTAAAAAAAAAATTTTAAAAAATTTTTTAAATTTTTTTTTTAATTTAAAAAAAAATTTTTTTAAAAAAAGGGAAAAAATTTTTTTTGTTTATAAAAATTTTTTTTTTTTGGTAAAATTTTTTTTAATTTTTTTAAAAAAACCAAATTTTTTTAAAAAATTTTTTTTTCCAAAAAAAATTTTTTTTTTTTTTTTTAAAAAATTTTTTTTTTTAAAAAAAAAAAATTTTTTTTTTTGGGGTTTTTTAAAAGGGTTTTAAAGGTTTTTTTGGGGGGGAAATTTTGGGGGGGTTTTTTTTTTTTTAATTTTATTTAAAAATTTTTTTTCCCCAAAAAAATTTTTTTTTTAAAATTTTTTTGGTTTTTTTCCCCCAAAAAAAAAAATTTTTTTTGGAAAACCTTTTAAGAAGCCTTTTTTTTTTTTTTAAAAAAGGAAATTTTTTTTAAAAAAAATTTTTTTCAATTTTTTTTAAAAAAAATGTTTTTTTTTTAAAAAAAAATTTTTTTCCTTTTTTTTAAAAAAAAAAAATTTTTTTTTTTAAAAAAATTTAAAAAATTTTTAAAAAAAAGGAAAAATTTTTTTTTAAAAATTTTTTCCAAATTTTTTTTTTTGGAATTTGGGGGTTTTTTTTTTAAAAAATTTTTTTTTTGCAATTTTTAAAAA
>JACEEZ010013360.1:50000-140282 GCA_016584305.1 Chionoecetes opilio
TTTAAAAAAATTTTAAATTTTTTAAAAAAAAAAAAATTTTTTTTTTTTTTTTAAGGAAAAAGGGTTTTTAAGGGTTTTTTTAAATTTTTGGGAAAATTTTTGGGATTTAAAAAGGTTTTTTTTAAAAAAAAGGGGTTTTCCCAAAAAAAAATTTTTTTTTTAAAAATTTTTTTTTTTTTCCCCCCTTTTTTTTTTTAAATTTAATTTTTTTAAATTCCCCCAAAAAAAAAAAAATTTTTTAAAAAAAAAAGGGTTTTTTTGGGTTTTTGGTTTTTGAAAATTTTTTTTTTTAAAAAATTTTTTTATTTTTAAAATTTTTTTTTTTTTTTCCCAAAAAATTTTTTTAAAATTTTTTTTAAAAAAAAGGGATAAAAATTTTTTTAAAAATTTTTAAAAAAAATTTTTAAAAATTTTTTTAAAAAAAATTTTTTAAATTTTTTAAAAAAAAAAGGGAAAGGGTTTTTTTTTTTTTTTTTTTTTAAAAATTTTTTTTTAAATTTTTTAAAAAAAAAATTTTTTTTTTTTTTTAAAAAAAAAGGGGGTTTTAAAAAATTTTTTTTAAAAAGGAAATTTAAAATTTTTTTGAATTTGGAAAAATTTTTTAAAAAAAATTTAAAAAAATTTTTAAAAAAAAAAAAATAAAAAAGGGGGGTTTTTTTTTTTAAAAAAAAAATTTTTTTTTTTTTTTTTTTTTTATTAAAATTTTTTTTTTAAAAATTTTTAAAACCAAAAAATTTTTTTTTAAAAAAGGTTTTTTTTTATATTTTTTTTTTTTTAAAAAAAAATTTTTTAAAAAAATTTTTAAAAAAAAAAATTTTTTTAAAAAAAAAAAAAAAATTTTTAATTTTTTAAAATTTTTTGGGTTTTTTTTTTTTTTGGTTTTTAAATTTAAAATTTTTTTAAATTTTTATAAAAAAACCCCCTTTTTTTTTTTTCAGGGAAATTTTTTAAAAAAATTTTTTTTTTTAATTTTTTGATTTTTTTTTTCCCCAAAAAATTTTTTTTCCCCTTTCCAAAAATTTTTTAAAAATTTAAAGCTAAAAAAATTTTTTTTTAAAAAAAAAAATTTTTTTCCAAAAAATTTTTTTTTTTTTTTTTTTTGGGGAAAAAAAAAAAAAAAATTTTCCCCCCCGAAAAAAAAAAATTTTTTTTTTTTTTTTAAATTTTTTTTTTTAAATAATTTTTTAAAAAAAAAAAATTTTTTTTTTTTAAATTTTTTTTTCCCTTTTTTTTTTTTTTAAATTTTTTTTTTAAAAAAAAAATTTTAAAAAATTTTTTTTTTTTTTTTTTTTTTATTTCCCCTTTTTTTTTGGTTTTTTAAAAAAGGGGAAAAAATTTTTTTTAAAAAACCCCCAAAAAAAATTAAAAAAATTAAAAAAAGGGTTTTGTTAAAATTTTTTTTTTTAAAATTTTTTTTTTTTTTTTTTTTTAAATTTTTTATACGGGGTTTTTTTTTAATTTTTTAAAAAATTTTTTTAAAAAATTTTTTAAAAAAAATTTTTAAAAATTTTTTAAAAAATTTTTTTTTTAAAAATTTTTTTAAAAAATTTTTTTTTAAATTTTTTCCCAAAGGAAAATTTTTTTAAAAAAAAAAAATTTTTTAAAAAAGGGAAAAAAAATTTTTTTTTTTTTAACGGTTTTTTTCGGGGTTTTTTTTTTAAAATTTTTTAAAAAAAATTTTTTTTTTTTTACCTTTTTCCCAAAAATTTTTTTTTTAAAAAAAAAAAATTTTTTTTTTAAAAAAAAAATTTTTTTTTTTTTAAATTTTTTAAAAAATTTTTTTATTTTTAAAAAAATTTGCAAAATTTTAAAAAGGTTTTTTTTTTTTAGGTTTTTTAAAATTTTTTTTTTTCAAGTTGCTTTTTTTAAAAAAAAAAAAAATTTTTTTTTTTAAGGTTTTCCCAAAAAGGGGTTTTTAAAAAAATTTTTTTTTTTTTTTTAAAATTAAAATAAAAATTTTTTAAAAAAAAAAAAAATTTTTTTTAAAAAAATTTTTTAAAAAATTTTTTTTTTTTTTCCTTTTTTTAAAATTTTTTTTTTTTTTAAAAAAATTTAAAAATTTTTTTAAAAAAAAAAATTTTTTTTTTTAAAAAAAAAAAATTTTTTTTTTTTTTTTTTTTTTTAAAAAAAAAAAATAAAAATTTTTTTAAAAAAAAAGAGGTTTTTTTTTTAAAAAAAAAAAAAATTTTTTTTTTTTTTTTGGGTTTTTTTTTTAATTTTTAAAAATTTTTTTTTTTTTTAAAAAAATTTTTTTTAAAATTTTTTTTTTTTTTTTTTAAAAAATTTTTATTAAAACCCTTTTTTTAAAAAAAAATTTTTTTTTCAAATTTTTAAAAATTTTTTTTTAATAATTTTTTTTTAATTTTTAAAAAAAAAATTTTTTAAAAAAATTTTTTAAAAGTTAAAATTTTAAATTAAAATTTTTTTTTATTTTTTTTTAAAAATTTTTTGGTTTTTTTTGGGGTTTTTTTAAAGGGATAAAAATTTTTTTTTTAAGATTAAAATTTTTTTAAAAAAATTTTTTTTTTTTTAAAAAAATTTTTTTTTAAAAAATTTTTTTTTTTTTTGGGAAAAAAAAAAAAATTTTTTTTTAAAGGGGTTTTTTTTTTTTTTTTTTAAATTTTTTAAAAAAAAATTTTTTTTTTTTAGTTTTAAAAAAAAAATTTTTTAAAATTTTAAACCCTTTTTTTAAAAATTTTTTTGAAAAATTTAAAAATTTTTTTTAAAAAAAAAAATTTTTCTAAAAAAAATAAAAATTTTTTTTTTTTAAAAAATAATTTTTTTTTAAAATTTTTTTTTTTTTAAATTTTTTAAAAAAGTTTTTTTAAAATTTTTAAAAAGGGGGTTTTTTTTTTTAAAAAAAAATTTTTTTTTTTTTCCAAAATTTTTTTTCCCCCTTTTTTTTAAAAATTTTTTTAAAAAAAAAATTTTTTTTAAAAAAATTTGGAAAAAAAAATTTTTAAAAATTTAAAAAGGGGCAAAAAAAATTTTTTATTTTTTAAAAATTTTTTAAATTTTTTTTAAAATTTTTGGGAAAAAAAATTTTTAAAAAAGGGTTTTTTTTTTTTAAAAAAATTTTAAAAAAAAAAAATTTTCCCTTTTTTTTAAAAAATTTTTTAAAAAAAAAAAAATTTTTTTTTTAAATTTTTTAAAAATTTTTTTTAAAAAAAAATTTTTTTTTTTTTTTTTTTTTTTAAAAAAAAAGGGGAAAAAAATTTTCCCCCCTTTTTTTTTTAAAAAAAAAAAAGGGTAAAAATAGGTTTTTTAAAAAAAATTTTTTTTTTTTTTTAAAAAAAAATTTTTTTTTTTTTTTTAAAAAAAAACCTTTTTTAATTTTTGTTTTTAAAATTTTTAATTTTTTTTTAAAAAAATTTTTAAAATTTTTTTTTTTAAAAAAAATTTTTTTTTAAAAAAAGGTTTTTTGGGGTTTTTTTGGTTTTTTTTAAAAAAAAACAAATTTTTTTAAAAAATTTTTTTGAAAAATTAAAAAATTTTTTTTTTTTGGGAAAATTTTTTTTTTTTTTTTAAAAGGGGTTTTTTTTTTTTTTAAAAAATTTTTTTTTTGTTTTTTAAAATTTTTTTTTTTATTTTTATAAAAAAAAAATTTTTTTTAAATTTTTTTAAAAAAATTTTTTTTAAAGTTTTTTCCCAAAAATTTTTAAAATTTTTTAAAAAAAAAAAAAATTTTTTTTAAAAAAAACCCTTTTAAAAAATTTTTTTAAAATTTTTTTTAAAAAAATTAAAAAGGAATTTTTTTTTATTTTTTTTTTTTTTTTAAAAAAATTTTTATTTTTTAAAAAAAAATTTTTTTTTTAAAAAACCCTTTTTTTTTAAAATTTTTCCCCAAAAAGGGTTTTAAAACCCTTTTTTTAAAAAAAAAGGTTTTAAAATTTTTTTTTTTTAAAAAAAAAATTAAAATTTTAAAAAAAAAAAATTTTTTTTTTTTTCGGGTTTTTTTATTTTTAAAATTTTTTTTTTTTTAAAAAAAAATTTTTTTTTTTTTAAAATTTTTTTGGGGTTTTTTTGTATTTTTTTTGAATTTTTTTTTTTAAAAAAAAAAATTTTTTTAAAAAAACCCAAAAAATTTTTTTTTTTTAAATAAAGGGAAGGGGGTTTTTTTTTTAAAATGTGTTTTTTTCAAGTTTTAGCTAGTTATGGGTGATATATAGCTGTTTTCCTCCAAATTGAAGTATACAATCCTTTTTTAGAATAATTTGCACCTATAAGTAGCTTACATTACATTAAGCTAATAAATAGAAGAGTAATAGGTTATTTATTGTTATATAACGGTATATTGCAAGCGTTTTTTTATAGTTTCTTGTAAACTGTCGCGTTATTGTATATATACAAGTAGTTTTACTTATCATATTGCTATAAACCCATAAAATGTTGTGTTTTCAATGATATTAGCTAGTTATCGGTGATATATAGCTGTTTTTCCTACAAATTGAAGTATAAAATCCTCTTTTAGAATAAATTTGCACCTATAAGTAGCTTACATTACATAAAGCTATTAAATAGAGGAGTAAGAGGTTATTTATTGTGATATAACTGTATATTGCAAGTGTTTTTCATAGTTTCTTGTAAACTGTTGCGTTATTGTATATATACAAGTAGTTTTTACTTATCATATTGCTATAAACCCATAAATGTAATGTTTTCAATGATATTAGCTAGTTATCGGTGATATATAGCTGTTTTCCTACAAATTGAAGTATAAAATCCTCTTTTTAGAATAATTTGGACCTATAAGTAGCTTACATTACATTAAGCTATTAAATATAAGGGTAAGAGGTTATTAATTGTGATATAACGGTATATAGCAAGCGTTTTTCATAGTTTCTTGTAAACTGTAGCGTTATTGTATATATACAGTATTTTTACTTATCATATTGCTATAAACCCATAAAATGTAGTGTTTTCAATGATATTAGCTAGTTATCGGTGATATATAGCTGTTTTCCTACAAATTGAAGTATAAAATCCTCTTTTTAGAATAATCTGCACCTATAAATAGCTACATACAATAAGCTATTAAATAGAAGAGTAAGAGGTTATTTATTGTGATATAACTGTATATTGCAAGCGTTTTTCATAGTTTCTTGTAAACTGTAGCGTTATTGTATATATAAAAGTAGTTTTACTTATCATATTGCTATAAACCCATAAAATGTAGTGTTTTTCAATGATATTAGCTAGTTATCGGTGATATATAGCTGTTTTTCTACAAATTCATGTATACAATCCTCTTTTTAGAATAATTTGCACCTATAAGTAGCCTTACATACATTAAGCTAATAAATAGAAGAGTAATAGGTTATTTATTGTTATATAACGGTATATTGGGAAGCGTTTTTCATAGTTTCTTGTAAACTGTAGCGATATTTATATATACAAGTAGTTTTTTCTTTCATATTGCTATAAACCCATAAAATGTTGTGTTTTTTAATGATACTAGCTAGTTATCGGTGATATATAGCTGTTTTCCTATAAATTGAAGTATAA
The DNA here is from genome assembly GCA_016584305.1 of Chionoecetes opilio. NCBI lineage: Eukaryota > Metazoa > Arthropoda > Malacostraca > Decapoda > Majidae > Chionoecetes > Chionoecetes opilio. Next base: position 55,506 of record JACEEZ010013360.1, read on the forward strand.
AATCCTCTTTTTAGAATAATTTCACCTATAAGTAGCTCACATTACATTAACTATTAAATAGAAGAGTAATTTGGCTATTTAGTGGATATAACTGTATATGCAGCGTTTTTCATAGTTTTTTTGTAAACTGTGCGTTATTGTATATATACAAGTAGTTTTTACTTATCATATTGCTATTAACCCTAAAATGTAGTGTTTTCAATGATATTAGCTAGTTATCGGTGATATATAGCTGTTTTCTCTACAAATTGAAGTATAAATCCTCTTTTAGAGTAAGATGCACCTATAAATAGCTTACATTACATGAAGCTAATAAATAGGGAAAAGTAAAAGGTTATTTATTGTGATATAACGGTATATTGCAGCGTTTTTCATAGTTTCTTGTAAACTGTAACGTTATTGTATATATACAAGTATTTTAATTATCATATTGCTATAAACCCATAAAATTAGAGTTTTCAATGATATTAGTAGTTATCGGTGATATATAGCTGTTTTCCTACAAATTGAAAGTATAAATCCTCTTTTTAGAATAATTTGCACCTTAAGTAGCTTACATTACATTAAGCTATTAAAAATAAGAGTAAGAGGTTATTTATTGTGATATAACGGTATATTGCAAGCGTTTTTTCATAGTTTCTTTTAACTGTAGCGTTATTGTATATATAAAATTTGTTTTACTTATCATATTGCTATAAACCCATAAAATGTAGGGTTTTCAATGATATTAGCTAGTTATCGGTGATATATAGCTGTTTTCCTACAATTGAAGTATAAAATCCTCATTTTAGAATAATTTGCACCTATAGTAGCTTACATTACATTAAGCTATTAAAATAAGAGTAAGAGGTTATTTATTGTGATTAACGGTATATTGCAAGCGTTTTTCATAGTTTCTTGTAAACTGTAGCGTTATTGTATATATACAAGTAGTTTTACTTATCATATTGCTATAAAAAATAAAATGTAGTGTTTTTCAATGATTTAGCTAGTTATCGGGGATATATAACTGTTTTCTTACAAATTGAAGTATAAAATCCTCTTTTTAGAAAAATTTGCACCTATAATAGCTTACATTACATTAAGCTATTAAATAGAAGAGTAAGAGGTTTTTTTATTGTGATATAACGGTATATTGCAAGCGTTTAACATAGTTTCTTGTAAACTGTAACGTTATTGTAAAATATACAAGTAGTTTAATTATCATATTGCTTATAAACCATAAAAAGTAGTGTTTTCAATGATATTAGCTAGTTAACGGTGATATATAGCTGTTATTCCCCACAAATTGAAGTATAAAATCCTCTTTTTAGAGTAAGATGCACCTTAAATAGCTTACATTACATGAAGCTAATAAATAGAAGAGTAAGAGGTTATTTATTGTGATATAACGGTATATTCCAAGTGTTTTTCATGTTTCTTTGTAACTGTAGCGTTATTGATATATACAAATAGTTTTACTTATCATATTGCTATAAACCCTTAAAATGTAGTATTTTCAATGATTTTAGCAAGTTATCAGTGAAGAGTTGTTTTTTTCTACAAATCGAAGTATATTTCTTTATATCTGTAGCTAAATAGCTTTTGATATTTGCTACAACTATATTTTACAAATTAATAGCTAAAAATATGTTATTTTTCATGAAATTTAGATACAATTTTTAAACTGAAACAATATTTTTTCAAGTTTTTAATGTTTTTTTGAAGGCTAAAAAATGTTTGAAATTTGCATTATTCAGCACTTTTACACAACTATATTTTACAATGTTATGAGCTAGAAATATGCATTTTCATGAAATTTAGGTAGCAATTTTAATCCTAAAACAACGTTTTTTCAAGGTATTTTAATGCGTTTTTGAAAGACTAAAATTTTTTAAAATTTGACATTATTCAGGCACTTTTAACAACTATATTTTATAATATTAAGAGCTTAAAATATGTATTTTTCATGAAAATTTATGTATCAATTTTATTCTCAAAACAACGTTTTTTCAAGTGTTTTAATGTATTTTTGACGGGCTTAAAATGTCGAAAATTGATATTATTCGCCCTTTTTTTGAGAGAGAAATTCAATGTGGTATTATAGTTGTTTTCGTTAGAATTTCTATTTTAAACTACTGTAAGCTTATAATAGGAGTTTGAGACTCTATATTGTGATAAAATTGTATATTATCGTGTTTTTCATAGTTTCTTGTTAATTGTAGTGTTATATCATTAATAGAAGGAATTTACATTATGATAATGCTTTATACACTCAAAATGTGTTCTTTTCAAATGTTTTAGCTAGTTATGGGTGATATAGCTGTTTTCCTCCAATTGAAGTATACAATCCTTTTTTTTAGAATAAATTTTCACCTATAGTAGCTTACTTACATTAAGCTCATAAATAAAGAGTAAAAGGTTATTTATTGTTATATAAAGGTATATTGCAAGCGTTTTTCATAGTTTCTTGTAAACTGTAGCGTTATTGTATATATAAAAAGTATTTTTACTTATCATATTGCTATAAACCATAAAATGTTGTGTTTTCAATGATATTAGCTAGTTATCAATGATATATAGCTGTTTTCCTACAATTGAAGTATAAAATCCTTTTTTTTAGAATATTTGCACCCATAAGTAGCTTACATTACATAAAGCTATTAAATAGAGGGGTAGAGGTTATTTATTGTGATATAACTGTATATTGCAAGCGTTTTTCATAGTTTCCCTTTTAAACTGTTGCGTTATTGTATATATACAAGTAGTTTTTCTTATCATATTGCTATAAACCCATAAAAAGTAGTGTTTTTCAATATATTAGCTAGTTATCGGGGTGATATATAGCTGTTTTCCTACAAAATTTAAATATAAAATCCTCTTTTTAGAATACTTTGGACCTATAAGTAGCTTACATTACATTAAGCTATTAAATATAAGAGTAAGAGGTTATTAATTGTGATATTAACGGTATATTGCAAGCGTTTTTTATAGTTTCTTGTAAACTGTAGCGTTATTGTATATTACAGTAGTTTTACTTATCATATTGCTATAAACCATAAAATGTAGTGTTTTCAATTATATTAGCTAGTTATCGGTGATATATAGCTGTTTTCCTACAAATTCATGTATACAATCCTCTTTTTTGAATAATTTGCACCTATAAGCTGCTTACATTACATTAAGCTAATAAATAGAAGAGTAATAGGGTTTTTTATTGTATATAACGGTATATTGCAAGCTTTTTCATAGTTTTTTTGTAAACTGTAGCGTTATTGTTATATCAAGTAGTTTTACTTATCATAACCCATAAAATGTTGTGTTTTCAATGATATTAGCTAGTTATCGGTGATATATAGCTGTTTTTTCCCACAAATTGATGTATACAATCCTCTTTTTAGAATAATTTGCACCTATAAGTAGCTTACATTACAAAACTATTAAATAGAAGAGTAAAAGGTTATTTATTGTGATATAACTGTATATTGCAAAACGTTTTCATAGTTTTCTTGTAACTGTAGCGTTATTGTATATATACAAGTAGTTTTACTTATCATATTGCTATAAACCCATAAAAAGTAGTGTTTTCAATGATATTAGCTATTTACTCGGTGAAATATAGCTTTTTCCTCAATTGAAGTATACAATCCCCTTTTTTTTGAATAATTTGCACCTATAGTAGGTTACATTACATTATCCTAATAAATAGAAGAGTAAGAGGATATTTATCGTGAATAACCGGTAAAATTGCAAGCGTTTTTCATAGTTTCTTGTAAAATGTAGCGTATTGTATATATACAAGTAGTTTTCTTATCATATTGCTATAAACCCTTAAAATGTAGTGTTTTTCAATGATTTTAGGGTAGTTATCAATGAAGAGTTGTTTTTTTTCTACAAATTGAAATATATTTCTTATATCTGTAGGTAAATAGCTTTTGATATTTGCTACAACTTATTTTACTAAATTAATAGCTAAAATATGTATTTTTCATGTAATTTAGAAATCAATTTTTTAAACTGCAAACAATGTTTTTTTTAAGTATTTTAATGTTTTTTTGAAAGGCTAAAAAATGGTCGTAATTTGACATTATTCAGCACTTTTACACAAACTATAATTTTTACAATGTTATGAGCTAAAATTAATGCATTTTTCATGAAATTTAGGTAGCAATTTTAATCCTAAAAAAAAACGTTTTTTCAAAATATTTTAATGCAATTTTGAATGCCTTAAAAATGTCAAATTTGACATTATTCACACTTTTACACACCATATTTTATAATATTAAGAGCTTAAAATATGTATTTTTCATGAAATTTATGTATCAATTTTATTCATCAAAAAAAACGTTTTTTCAAGTGTTTTTAATGTATTTTTGAAGGGCTAAAAATGTCGAAAATTGACATTATTCAGCCCTTTTTTTGATAGAGAAAATTTAAAATGTGGTATTATAGTTGTTTTTTTGTTAGAAATTTCTATTTTAAAAAATACTGTAAGCTTATAATAGGGGGTTTGAGATTCTATATTGTGATACAATTGTATATTATACGTGTTTTTCATAGTTTCTTGTTAAATGTTTGTTATATCATTAATAGAAGGAATTTACCTTATAATAATACTTTTTTACCCTAAAATTGTTCTTTTCAAAGATTTTAGCTAGTTATCGGTGATATATGCTGTTTTCCTACAAATTGAAGTATACAATCTTTTTTTAGAATAATTTGCACCCATAAATAGCTTACATTACATTAGCAATAAATAGAAGAGTAATAGTTAATTTATTGTTATATAACGGTATATTTCAAGCGTTTTTCATAGTTTCTTGTAAAATGTAGCGTTATTGTATATATACAAGTAGTTTTACTTATCATAACCCATAAAAAGTTGTGTTTTCAATGATATTACTAGTTATCGGTGATATATAGCTGTTTTCTACAAATTGAGGTATACAATCCTCTTTTTAGAATAATTTGCACCTATAAGTAGCTTACATTACATAAAACTATTAAAAAGAAGAGTAAAAGGTATTTATTGTGATATAACTGTTTATATTGCAGGCGTTTTTCATAGTTTCTTGTAAACTGTAACGTTATTGTATATATACAAAATAGTTTTACTTATCATATTGCTATAACCCATAAATGTTGTGTTTAATGATATTAGCTAGTTTTTCGGTGATATATAGCTGATTTTCCCACAAATTCATGTAAACAATCCTCTTTTTAGAATAATTTTTCACCTATAAGCTGCTTACATTACATTTTAAACTAATAATAGAAGAGTAATAGGTTATTTATTATATATAACGGTATATTGCAAACGTTTTTCATAGTTTCTGTAAACTGTAGCGTTATTGTATATATACAATAGTTTTACTTATCATATTGCTATAAACCCATAAATGTTGTGTTTTCAATGATACTAGCTAGTTATCGGTGATATATAGCTGTTTCCTATAAATTGAAGTATAAAATCCTCTTTTTAGAAAAATTTGCACCTATAAGTAGCTCACTTACATTAAGCTATTAAATAGAAGAGTAATAGGTTATTTATTGTGATATAACTGTATATTGCAAGCGTTTTTCATAGTTTCTTGTAAACTGTAGCGTTATTGTATATATACAAGTAGTTTTTTCTTATCATATTGCTATAAACCCATAAAATGTGTGTTTTCAATGATATTAGCTAGTTATCGGTGATATATAGCTGTTTTCCCTCCAAAATTGAAGTATAAATCCTCTTTTTAGAGTAAGAATGCACCTATCAGTAGCTTACATTCATGAAGCTAATAAATAGACGAGTAAGAGTTTATTATTGGGATATCACGTAATATTGCACGCGTTTTTTTCATAGTTTCTTGTAAACTTGTAGCGTTATTGTATATATACACATTATTTTACTTAAACATATTGCTATAACCCATAAAATGTATTGTTTTCATGATATTAGCTATTATCGGTGATATATAGACTGTTTTTCCTTAAATTTGAAGTATAAAATCCTCTTTTTTAGAGTAAGATGCACCTATAGTAGCTAACATTACAATTTAGCTTATAATAGACCGAGTAAAGAGTTTATTTATTGTGATATAACGGTATATGCAAGCGTTTTTTTCATAGTTTCTTTGTACTGTAACGTTAATTGTATATATACAAGTAGTTTTAACTTATCATATGGCGATAAAAACCATAAAGTCGTGTTTTTCAATGATAGTAGCTAATTATCGGTGATATGTAACTTGTTTTCCTACAAATGGAAGTATAAATCTCTTTTTAGAAAATTTTGCAACCTATAAGTAGCTTACATACATTAAGCTCATTAAATTATAGAAGAGTAAGAGGTTATTTATTGGTATAATATGTATATTGCAAGTGGTTTTTTCATAGTTTTTCTTGTAACTGTAGCGTTATTGTATATATCAAGTAGTTTTTATTACTTATCATATTGCTATAACCCTTAATGTCTTGTTTTCCAATGATTTTAGTTAGTTATCAGTGAAGAGTTTTTTTTCTTCTACAAATTGAAGTATATTTCTTTATATCTGTACTAATAGCGTTTGATATTTGCTACAACTATATTTTACAAAATTACATAGCTAAAAATATGTATTTTTTTCATGAATATAGATATCAATTTTAATCTGAAAACAATGTTTTTTCAGTATTTCAAGTGTTTTTTTGAGAGGCTAAACAAATGTCGAAATTTGACAATTAATTCAGCAACTTTTACACACTATATTTTACATGTTATGAGCTAATAAATGCATTTTCATGAATTTAGGTACAATTTTAAATCCTAAAAACAACCTTTTTTCCAAAGTATTTTATGCTTTTTGAAAGCCGAAAAAGTCAAATTTGACATTATTCGCACTTTTACACACACTATTTTATAATATTAAGAGCTTAAAATATTATTTTCATGAAATTTATGTAACTCAATTTTATTCATCAAACAACGTTTTTTTCAAGTGTTTTAATTGTATTTTTGATCGCTAAAAATGTCGAATTAACATTATGCAGCCCTTTGTTTGATAGAGAAATTTCAATGTGGTTGTTTTAAAATAGTTGTTTTTCGTTAGAAAATTCTATTTTAAACTACTGTAAGCTTATAATGGTAGTTTGGATTCTATAATTGTGATACAATTGTTATTAATACGTGGTTTTCTTGTTTTCCTTGTTAAATGTTGTGTTACTATCTTAATAGAAGGGATTTACCTTAGTAATCTACTTTATACCCTCAAATGTGTTCTTTTCAATGATTTTAGCTAGTTAATCGGTGATATATAGCTGTATTTCCTACCAATTGAAGTATACACTTCCTTTTTTTTAGAATAATTTGCACCTATAACTAGCTTACTTACCTTAACAAATAATAGAAGAGTAATAAGTTTAATTTATGTTATATAACGGTATAATTGGCAAGGGTTTTTCATGTTTCTTGTAAACTTGTAGCGTTTTGTATATATACAGTAGTTTACATTATCATACCCATAAAATGTTGTGGTTTTCAATATAGGCTAGTATCGTGATATATAGCTGTTTTCCGACAAATTGTGTATACAATCCTCTTTTTAGAATAATTTGCACCTATAATAGCTTACATTACCATAAAACTATTAAATAGTAGAGTAAAGAGGTTATTATTGTGATATAACGGATATTGCAAGCGTTTTTCATAGTTTCTTGTAAACTGTAGCGTTATTTTAGTATATACAGTAGTTTTACACCTTATTATCATATTGCCTATAGAACCGCATAAAATGTTGGTGTTTTCAATGATATACTGTATTTATCGTTGCTATATAGCTGTTTTCTTACAAATTCTGTATACAATCCTCTTTTTAGAATAATTTGCAGACCTATAAAGCTGCTTACATTTACCTTAAGCTCATAATCTAAGAGTAATAGGTTATTTATTGTTATATACCGGTATATTGCAAGCGTTTTTCATAGTTTTTTCTTGTAACCTGTAGCATTATTGATTATACAAGTAGCTTTACTTATCATATTGCTGATAAACCTAAATGTTGTAGTTTTGCAATGATACTAGCTAAGTTATCGGTGATATATAGCTGTTTATCCTATAAATTGAGAAGTATAAAATCCACTTTTTAGAATATTTGCATACCTATAAGTACTCACATTACATTAAGCTATTAAATAGAAAGAGTAATAGGTCATTTATTGTGATATAACTTATATTGGCCTGCGTTTTACATAGTTTTCTTGTAAACTGGTAAGCGTTATTGTATATATACAAGTATTTTTACTTGATCATATTGCTAATAAACCCTTAAAATGTAGTGTTTTCACTGTATTGCTATTTATCGGTGAAAAATATACTGTTTTCCTATAAAAACAAATTGAATGTATACAAGATCCTTTTTTTAGAGATTTGCACCTATAAGTAGATTACATTACATAAAACTATAATAGAAGAGTAAGAGGTTATTTATTTGTGGATATAACTGTATATTGCAAGCGTTTTTCCTATTGTTCTGTAAACTGTAGCGTTATTGTATATATACACTAGTTTTACTTATCATATTGCTATAACACCCATAAATGTTGTGTTTTCAATGATATTCGCTTAGTTTATCGGTGATATAATAGCTGTTCTCCTCAAATTCTGTATACATTCCTCTTTTTAGAATAATTTTGCACCTATGCTGCTTACATTACATTAAGTCTAATACATGAAGAGTAATAGGTATTTATTTGTTAGATAACGGTATATGTAGCAAGCGTTTTTCATAGTTTCGTTGTACACTGTAGCGTTATTGTATATATACAATATAGTTTTACTTATATATTCTTTAAACCCCATAAAATGTTTGGTGTTTTCACTGTACTACTTAGTTATCGGTGATATATAGCTGTTTTCCTAAAATTGCAGTATAAAAATCCTCTTTTTAGAATAATTTGCACCTATAAGTACTCACATTACATATAAGCTATTTAAATAGAAGAGTAATAGTTTATTTATTGTGATATACTGTATAGTGCAAGCGGGTTGGGAATACGTTTTCTTGTAAACTGTAAGCCTTATTGTATATATACAATAGTTTTAACTTATCATATTGCTATAAACCATAAAATGTAGTGGTTTTCAATGATATTAGCTATTTATCGGTGAATATCCTTTTCCTACAAAGTGAAGTATGACATCCTTTTTTTAAGAATAATTTGCAACTATAGTAGGTTACATTACATTTATCCTAATAAATAGTAAGAGTAAGAGGATCTTTTATGCGTGAATTAACGGTATATTGCAAGCGTTTTTTCATAGTTTCTTGTAAACTTTAGCGGTTATTGTATATATCCAAGTATTTTACTTATCATATTCCTTATAACCCTTAAAATGTAGTGTGTTTCAATTTGTTTTAGCTAGTTTATCGTGAAGAGTTGTTTTTTTTTTCTACATTGAAGTATATTTCTTTATATCTGTAGCTAAATAGCTTTTTGATATTTAACTACAACTATATTTTACTAAATTATAAGCTAAAAATATTATTTTTCATGTCATTTAGAAATCATTTTAATCTTCAAACAATGTTTTTTCAATTATTTTACTGTTTTTTTTGAAGGCTAAAAAATGTCGTAATTTGACATATATTCAGCACTTTGTACACAACTATACTTTAAACCAAAAATTTTTTTTTTTTTGTTATGGAGCTTACATATATGCATTTTCCTGAAATTTTAGGTAGCATTTAATCCTAAAAACTAAAGTTTTTCAGTATTTTTATGCAGTTTTGAAGGCCTTAAAATGTCAAATTTGACATTATTCAGCACTTTACACACCTATATTTTATAATATTAATAGCTCAAAATATGGTATTTTTCATGAACTTTATTGTATCCATTTTTATTCATCAAAACAAACGTTTTTTTCAGTGTTTTAATGTATTTTTTGACGCTGCTAAAAAATGTCGAAAATTGATATGAATACAGCCTTTTGTTGATAGAAGAAATTCAAAATGTGGTATTTATAGTTTGTTTTCGTTAGAAATTTCTATTTAAACTACTGGACTTATAATAGTCGAAGTTTGAGACTCTATATTGTGATAAAATTTATATTCTACGTGTTTTTCATAGTTTTTGTTTATTGTAGTTGTTATATCATTATAGAAGGAATTTACTTTATGAGAATGCTTTATACACTCAAATGTGTTCTTTTCATGATTTTAGCTAGTTATGGGTGATATATAGCTGTTTTCCTCCAATTGCAGTATACAATACCTTTTTTTAGGAATAATTTTCACCTATAAAGTAACTTACATTACCTTAAGCTAATAAATTAGAAGACGTAATAGGTTATTTATTGTTATATAACGGTATATTGCAAGCGTTTTTCCATAGTTTCTTGTAAACTGTAGCGTTATTGTATAGTATCAAGTAGGTTTTACTTATCATATTGCTATAAACCCATAAAAATTTGTATTTCAATGATATTAGCTAGTTATTAGGTGATATATAGCTGTTTTTCCTTTCCTACAAATTGAAGTATAAAATCCTCTTTTTTAAATAATTTGCACCTATAGTAGCTACATTACATAAGCATATTAAATAGAGGAGTAGAGTTATTTATTGTGATATAACTGTATATTGCAGTGTTTTTCATAGTTCTATTAAACTGTTCGTTATTGTATAGAGTACAAGTAGTTTTACTTATCATATTGCTAAAACCCATAAAATGTAATGTTTTGCATGATATTAGTAGTTTTCGGTGGATTATATAGCTTTTTTCCTACAAATTGAAGTATAAACCTCTTTTTTTAGAAATAATTTGGACCTATAAGTCGCTTACATTACATTAAAGCTATTAAATATTAAGAGTAAGAGGTTATTAATTGGTGATTAACTGTTATATTGCAAGCGTTTTTCATAGTTTTCTTGTGAAACTGTAGCGTTATTGTATATATACCAAGTAGTTGTTACTTATCATATTTGCTATAAACCATAAAACTTGTAGTGTTTTCAATGCTAGTAGCTAGTTATCGTGATATATAGCTGTTTTTTTCCTACAATTTGAAGTATAAAATCCTCTTTTTAGGAATAATTTTGCACCTATAAATAGCTTACATTACAAATAAGCTATTAATAGAGAGTAAGAGTTTATTTATGTGATATAACTGTATATTGCAAGCGTTTTTCATAGTTTCTGTAAACTGTAGCGTTATTGTATATATAATATAAAAGTAGTTTTACTTATCATATTGCTATACACCCATAAATGTATGTTTCATGATATAGCCTAGTTATCGGTGATATCTAGCTGTTTTTCCTACAAATTAGTATAAAATCCTCTTTTTAAAATATTTGCACCTATCAGTAGCTTACATTACATTAAGAGCTCATACATAGAAGATTATAGGTTTATTTATTGTGATATAATGGTATATTGCTAGCGTTTTTCATAGTTTCTTGTAAACTGTAGCGTTATTGTATATATCCAAGTAAGTTTTAAACTTTATCATTTTTGCTATAAACCCATAAAATGTCGTTTTTCAATGATATTAGCTAGTGTAGCGTGATATATACCTGTTTTCTACAAAATTTGAGTATAAATCCTCTTTTAGAAAAATTTGCCCATAAGTAGCTTACATTACATTAAGCTATTAAATAGTATAGTAAAAGTTTATTTATTGTGATATAACGGTATATTGCATGTTTTTTCATAGTTTTCTTGTAAACTGTGAGCGTGTATGTATATATACAAGTAGTTTTTACTTATCATATTGCTATACACCCTTAAATGTTGTGTTTCAATGATATTAGCTAGTTATCGTGATAAAAAAATATAGCTTTTTCCTACAATTTCCTGTATACAATCCTCTTTTTTTAGAATAATTTGCACCTATAAGTAGCTTACATTACATTAATGCAATAAATAGCATAGTAATAGGTTATTTATGTTATATAAGGTATATTGCAAGCGTTTTTTTTCATAGTTCTTGTAAACTGTAGCGATATTGTATATATACCAAGTAGTTTTCTTATCATATTGCTATAACCCATAAATGTTGTGTTTTCACTGATACTATCTAGTTATCGGTGATATATAGCTGTTTTTCCTATACATTGAATATAAAATCCTCTTTTTAGAATAATTTGCACCTATAAAGTTAAAGCTCACATTACATTAACTATTAATAGAAGAGTAATAGCTAGTTTAGTGTGATATAACTGTATATTGCAAGCGTTTTTCATAATTTCTTGTAAACTGTCGCGTTATTGTAATATCCAAGTAGTTTTACTTATCATATTGCTATAAACCCATAAAATGTTGTGTTTTCATGCTATTCGGCTAATTATCGTTGATATATAGCTGTTCTCTACAAATTGAAGTATAAAATCCTCTTTTAGAGTAAGATGCACCTATAAGTAGCTTACATTACAGAAGCTAATAAAAAGAAGAGTTAAGAGTTTTTATTTGTTATATAACGTAATAATTGCAAGCGTTTTCCATATTTCATGTAAACTGTAACGTGATTGTATATATACACGTATTTTACTTAATCATATTGCTATAAACCCATAAAATGTAGTTTTCAATGATATTAGCTAAGTTATCGGTGAATATATGCTGTTTTCCTACAAATTGAAGTATACAATCCTAGGGTTTTAAATACTTTGGCACCTATAAGCTGCTTCATTACATTAAGCTATTAAATATAAGAGTAAGAGGTTATTTATTGTGATATAACGGTATATTGCAAGCGTTTTTCATAGTTTCTTGTAAACTGTAGCGTTATTGTATATATACAAGTAGTTTTACTTATCATATTGCTATAAACCCATAAAATGTAGTGTTTTCAATGATATTAGCTAGTTATCGGTGATATATAGCTCTTTTCCTACAAATTGAAGTATAAAATCCTCATTTTAGAATAATTTGCACCTATAAGTAGCTTACATTACATTAAGCTATTAAATATAAGAGTAAGAGGTTATTTATTGTGATATAACGGTATATTGCAAGCGTTTTTCATAGTTTCTTGTAAACTGTAGCGTTATTGTATATATACAAGTAGTTTTACTTATCATATTGCTATAAAACCATAAAATGTAGTGTTTTCAATGATATTAGCTAGTTATCGGTGATATATAACTGTTTTCCTACAAATTGAAGTATAAAATCCTCTTTTTAGAAAAATTTGCACCTATAAGTAGCTTACATTACATTAAGCTATTAAATAGAAGAGTAAGAGGTTATTTATTGTGATATAACGGTATATTGCAAGCGTTTAACATAGTTTCTTGTAAACTGTAACGTTATTGTATATATACAAGTAGTTTAAATATCATATTGCTATATAACCATAAAATGTAGTGTTTTCAATGATATTAGCTAGTTATCGGTGATATATAGCTGTTTCTCTACAAATTGAAGTATAAAATCCTCTTTTTAGAGTAAGATGCACCTATAAGTAGCTTACATTACATGAAGCTAATAAATAGAAGAGTAAGAGGTTATTTATTGTGATATAACGGTATATTCCAAGTGTTTTTCATAGTTTCTTGTAAACTGTAGCGTTATTGTATATATACAAGTAGTTTTACTTATCATATTGCTATAAACCCTTAAAATGTAGTGTTTTCAATGATTTTAGCTAGTTATCAGTGAAGAGTTGTTTTTTTCTAACAAATTGAAGTATATTTCTTTATATCTGTAGCTAAATAGCTTTTGATATTTGCAACAACTATATTTTACTAAATTAATAGCTCAAAATATGTATTTTTCATGTAATTTAGAAATCAATTTTAATTTGCAAACAATGTTTTTTCAAGTATTTTAATGTTTTTTTGAAAGGCTAAAAAATGTCGTAATTTGACATTATTCAGCACTTTTACACAACTATATTTTACAATGTTATGAGCTAAAATTATGCATTTTCATGAAATTTAGGTAGCAATTTTAATCCTAAAAACAACGTTTTTTCAAGTATTTTAATGCATTTTTGAAAGCCTAAAAAATGTCAAAATTTGACATTATTCAGCACTTTTACACAACTATATTTTATAATATTAAGAGCTTAAAATATGTATTTTTCATGAAATTTATGTATCAATTTTATTCATCAAAACAACGTTTTTTCAAGTGTTTTAATGTATTTTTGACGGGCTAAAAAATGTCGAAAATTGATATTATTCAGCCCTTTTTTTGAGAGAGAAATTCAAAATGTGGTATTATAGTTGTTTTCGTTAGACATTTCTATTTTAAACTACTGTAAGCTTATAATAGGAGTTTGAGACTCTATATTGTGATAAAATTGTATATTATACGTGTTTTTCATAGTTTCTTGTTAATTGTAGTGTTATATCATTAATAGAAGGAATTTACTTTATGATAATGCTTTATACACTCAAAATGTGTTCTTTTCAATGATTTTAGCTAGTTATGGGTGATATATAGCTGTTTTCCTCCAAATTGAAGTATACAATCCTTTTTTTAGAATAATTTGCACCTATAAGTAGCTTACATTACATTAAGCTAATAAATAGAAGAGTAATAGGTTATTTATTGTTATATAACGGTATATTGCAAGCGTTTTTCATAGTTTCTTGTAAACTGTGGCGTTATTGTATATATACAAGTAGTTTTACTTATCATATTGCTATAAACCCATAAAATGTAGTGTTTTCAATTATATTAGCTAGTTATCGGTGATATATAGCTGTTTTCCTACAAATTGAAGTATAAAATCCTCTTTTTAGAATAATTTGCACCTATAAGTAGCTTACATTACATAAAGCTATTAAATAGAGGAGTAAGAGGTTATTTATTGTGATATAACTGTATATTGCAAGCGTTTTTCATAGTTTCTTGTAAACTGTTGCGTTATTGTATATATACAAGTAGTTTTACTTATCATATTGCTATAAACCCATAAAATGTAGTGTTTTCAATGATATTAGCTAGTTATCGGTGATATATAGCTGTTTTCCTACAAATTCAAGTATAAAATCCTCTTTTTAGAATAATTTGGACCTATAAGTAGCTTACATTACATTAAGCTATTAAATATAAGAGTAAGAGGTTATTAATTGTGATATAACGGTATATTGCAAGCGTTTTTCATAGTTTCTTGTAAACTGTAGCGTTATTGTATATATACAAGTATTTTTACTTATCATATTGCTATAAACCCATAAAATGTAGTGTTTTCAATGATATTAACTAGTTATCGGTGATATATAGCTGTTTTCCTACAAATTGAAGTATAAAATCCTCTTTTTAGAATAATTTGCACCTATAAGTAGCTTACATTACATAAAGCTATTAAATAGAGGAGTAAGAGGTTATTTATTGTGATATAACTGTATATTGCAAGCGTTTTTCATAGTTTCTTGTAAACTGTAGCGTTATTGTATATATACAAGTAGTTTTACTTATCATATTGCTATAAACCCATAAAATGTAGTGTTTTCAATGATATTAGCTATTTATCGGTGAAATATACCTGTTTTCCTACAAATTGAAGTATACAATCCATTTTTTAGAATAATTTGCAACTATAAGTAGGTTACATTACATTATCCTAATAAATAGAAGAGTAAGAGGATATTTATCGTGAATTAACGGTATATTGCAAGCGTTTTTCATAGTTTCTTGTAAACTGTAGCGTTATTGTATATATACAAGTAGTTTTACTTATCATATTGCTATAAACCCTTAAAATGTAGTGTTTTCAATGATTTTAGCTAGTTATCAGTGAAGAGTTGTTTTTTTCTACAAATTGAAGTATATTTCTTTATATCTGTAGCTAAATAGCTTTTGATATTTGCTACAACTATATTTTACTAAATTAATAGCTAAAAATATGTATTTTTCATGTAATTTAGAAATCAATTTTAATCTGCAAACAATGTTTTTTCAAGTATTTTAATGTTTTTTTGAAAGGCTAAAAAATGTCGTAATTTGACATTATTCAGCACTTTTACACAACTATATTTTACAATGTTATGAGCTAAAATTATGCATTTTCATGAAATTTAGGTAGCAATTTTAATCCTAAAAACAACGTTTTTTCAAGTATTTTAATGCATTTTTGAAGGCCTTAAAAATGTCAAATTTGACATTATTCAGCACTTTTACACAACTATATTTTATAAAATTAAGAGCTTAAAATATGTATTTTTCATGAAATTTATGTATCAATTTTATTCATCAAAACAACGTTTTTTCAAGAGTTTTAATGTATTTTTGAAGGGCTAAAAAATGTCGAAAATTGACATTATTCAGCCCTTTTTTTGATAGAGAAATTCAAAATGTGTATTATGTTTTTTTTCGTTAGAAATTTCTATTTTAAACTACTGTAAGCTTATAATAGGAGTTTGAGATTCTATATTGTGATACAATTGTATATTATACGTGTTTTTCATAGTTTCTTGTTAAATGTTGTGTTATATCATTAATAGAAGGAATTTACCTTATAATAATACTTTATACCCTCAAAATGTGTTTTTTTCAATGATTTTAGCTAGTTATCGGTGATATATAGCTGTTTTCCTACAAATTGAAGTATACAATCCTTTTTTTTTACAATAATTTGCACCTATAACTAGCTTACATTACATTAAGCAAATAAATAGAAGAGTAATAGTTAATTTATTGTTATATAACGGTATATTGCAAGCGTTTTTCATAGTTTCTTGTAAACTGTAGCGTTATTGTATATATACAAGTAGTTTTACTTATCATAACCCATAAAATGTTGTGTTTTCAATGATATTAGCTAGTTATCGGTGATATATAGCTGTTTTCCTACAAATTGATGTATACAATCCTCTTTTTAGAATAATTTGCACCTATAAGTAGCTTACATTACATAAAACTATTAAATAGAAGAGTAAGAGGTTATTTATTGTCGTTTTTCATAGTTTCTTGTAAACTGTAGCGTTATTGTATATATACAAGTAGTTTTACTTATCATATTGCTATAAACCCATAAAATGTTGTGTTTTCAATGATATTAGCTAGTTATCGGTGATATATAGCTGTTTTCCTACAATTTCATGTATACAATCCTCTTTTTAGAATAATTTGCACCTATAAGTAGCTTACATTACATAAAACTATTAAATAGAAGAGTAAGAGGTTATTTATTGTGATATAACTGTATATTGCAAGCGTTTTTCATAGTTTCTTGTAAACTGTAGCGTTATTGTATATATACAAGTAGTTTTACTTATCATATTGCTATAAACCCATAAAATGTTGTGTTTTCAATGATATTAGCTAGTTATCGGTGATATATAGCTGTTTTCCTACAAATTGAAGTATAAAATCCTCTTTTTAGAATAATTTGCACCTATAAGCTGCTTACATTACATTAAGCTAATAAATAGAAGAGTAATAGGTTATTTATTGTTATATAACGGTATATTGCAAGCGTTTTTCATAGTTTCTTGTAAACTGTAGCGTTATTGTATATATACAAGTAGTTTTACTTATCATATTTCTATAAACCCATAAAATGTTGTGTTTTCAATGATACTAGCTAGTTATCGGTGATATATAGCTGTTTTCCTATAAATTGAAGTATAAAATCCTCTTTTTAGAATAATTTGCACCTATAAGTAGCTCACATTACATTAAGCTATTAAATAGAAGAGTAATAGGTTATTTAGTGTGATATAACTGTATATTGCAAGCATTTTTCATAGTTTCTTGTAAACTGTAGCGTTATTAAATATATACAAGTAGTTTTACTTATCATATTGCTATAAACCCATAAAATGTAGTGTTTTCAATGATATTAGCTAGTTATCGGTGATATATAGCTGTTTCCCTACAAATTGAAGTATAAAATCCTCTTTTTAGAGTAAGATGCACCTATAAGTAGCTTACATTACATGAAGCTAATAAATAGAAGAGTAAGAGGTTATTTATTGTGATATAACGGTATATTGCAAGCGTTTTTCATAGTTTCTTGTAAACTGTAGCGTTATTGTATATATACAAGTAGTTTTACTTATCATATTGCTATAAACCCATAAAATGTAGTGTTTTCAATGATATTAGCTAGTTATCGGTGATATATAACTGTTTTCCTACAAATTGATGTATAAAATCCTCTTTTTAGAAAAATTTGTACCTATAAGTAGCTTACATTACATTAAGCTAATAAATAGAAGAGTAATAGGTTATTTATTGTTATATAACGGTATATTGCAAGCGTTTTTCATAGTTTCTTGTAAACTGTAGCATTATTGTATATATACAAGTAGTTTTACTTATCATATTGCTATAAACCCATAAAATGTTGGGTTTTCAATGATACTAGCTAGTTATCGGTGATATATAGCTGTTTATCTATAAATTGAAGTATAAAATCCTCTTTTTAGAGTAAGATGCACCTATAAGTAGCTTACATTACATTAAGCTTATAAATAGAAGAGTAAGAGGTTATTTATTGTGATATAACGGTATATTGCATGCGTTTTTCATAGTTTCTTGTAAACTGTAGCGTTATTGTATATATACAAGTAGTTTTAATTATCATATTGCTATAAACCCATAAAATGTAGAGTTTTCAATGATATTAGCTAGTTATCGGTGATATATAGCTGTTTTCCTACAAATTGAAGTATAAAATCCTCTTTTTAGAATAATTTGCACCTATAAGTAGCTTACATTACATTAAGCTATTAAATATAAGAGTAAGAGGTTATTTATTGTGATATAACGGTATATAGCAAACGTTTTTCATAGTTTCTTGTAAACTGTAGCGTTATTGTATATATACAAGTAGTTTTACTTATCAGATTGCTATAAACCCATAAAATGTAGTGTTTTCAATGATATTACCTATTTATCTGATATATATATATAGCTGTTTTCCTACAAATTGAAGTATAAAATCCTCTTTTTTGAATAATTTGCACCTATAAGTAGCTTACATTACATTAAGCTATTAAATAGAAAAGGAAAAGGTTATTTATTGTGATATAACGGTATATTGCAAGCGTTTTTCATAGTTTCTTGTAAACTGTAGCGTTATTGTATATATACAAGTAGTTTTACTTATCAAATTGCTATAAACCCATAAAATGTAGTGTTTTCAATGATATTAGCTATTTATCGGTGATATATAGCTGTTTTCCTACAAATTGAAGTATACAAAACTTTTTTTACAATAATTTGCACTTATAAGTAGCTTACATTACATTATTCTAATAAATATAAGAGTAAGAGGTTATTTATTGTGATATAACGGTATATTGCAAGCGTTTTTCATAGTTTCTTGTAAACTGTAGCGTTATTGTATATATACAAGTAGTTTTACTTATCATATTGCTATAAACCCATAAAATGTAGTGTTTTCAATGATATTAGCTATTAATCGGTGATATATATCTGTTTTCCTAAAATTGAGGTATAAAATCCTCTTTTAAATTTGCACCTATAAGTAGCTTACATTACATTAAGCTATTAAATAGAAGAGAAGGAGGTTATTTTATTTTAAAATAACGGTATATTGCAAGCGTTTTTCATAGTTTCTTGAAAACTGTAGCGTTATTGTATATATACAAGTAGTTTTAACTTTATATAAATTTCTATAAACCCATAAAATGTAGTGTTTTCAATGATATTAGCTATTTATCGGGAATAAAAATAGCTGTTTTTCCTACAAATTGAAGTATAAAATCCTCTTTTTAGAATAATTTGCACCCATAAGTAGCTTAACATTACATTAAGCTATTAAATAGAAGAGTAAGAGGTTATTTATTGTGATTAACGGTATATTGCAAGCGTTTTTCATAGTTTCTTGTAAACTGTAGCGTTATTGTATATATACAAGTAGTTTTTTTCTTATCAGATTGCTATAAACCCATAAATGTAGTGTTTTCAATGATATTAGCTATTTAAACCCGGGGATATAAAACTGTTTTCCTACAAATTGAAGTATAAAATACTCTTTTTTGATTAATTTGCCCTATAAGTAGCTTACATTACATTAAGCTATTAAATAGAAGAGTAAGAGGTTTTTTTATTGTGATATAACGGTATATTGCAAGCGTTTTTCATAGTTTCTTCTAAACTGTAGTGTTATTGTACATAACAAGTAGTTTTTACTTATTATATTGCTCTAAACCCATAAATGTAGTGTTTTCAATTATTTAGCTAGTTATCAGTGATATATAGCTGTTTTTCTTACAAATTGAAGTATAAAATCTCTTTTTATAATAATTTGCACCTATAAGTAGCTTACATTACATTAAGGTATTAAATAGAAGAGTAAGAGGTTATTTATTGTGATATAACGGTATATTGCAAGCGTTTTTCATAGCTTTTTGTAAACTGTAGCGTTATTGTATATATACAAGTAGTTTTACTTATCATATTCCTATAAACCCATAAAAAGTAGTGTTTTCAATGATATTAGATAGTTTCGGTGATATATAGCTGTTTTCCTACAAATTTAAGTATACCATCCTTTTTTTAGAATAATTTGCACCTATAAGGGGCTTACATTACATTAAGCTAATAAATAGAAGAGTAAGAAGAAATTTATTGAGATATAAATGTATATTGCAAGCGTTTTTCATAGTTCCTTGTAAACTGTAGGTTATTGTATATTTACAAGTAGTGTTTACTTATTATATTGCTATATAACCCATAAAACTTAGTGTTTTCAATATTTTACCTAGTTATCAGTGATATATAGCTGTTTTCCCACAAATTGAAGTATAAAATCGCTTTTTAGAATAATTTGCACCTATAAGTAGCTTACGTTACATTAAGCTATTAAATTAGGAAGTAAGAGGTTATTTATTGTGATATAACGGTATATGCAAGCGTTTTTCATAGTTTCTTGTAAACTGTAGCGTTATTGTATATATACAAGTAGTTTTTACTTATCATATTGTATAAACCATAAAATGTAGTGTTTTCAATGATATTAGCTATTTATCGGATATATAGCTGTTTTCCTACAAATTGAGGTATAAAATCCTCTTTTTAATTTGCACCTATAAGTAGCTACATTACATTAAGCTATTAAATAGAAGAGTAGGAGTTATTTATTGTGATAATAACGGTATATTGCAAGCGTTTTTCATAGTTTCTTGAAAAACTGTTAGCGTTATTGTATATATACAAGTAGTTTTACTTATCATATTGCTATAAACCCATAAAATGTAGTGTTTTCAATGATATTAGCTATTTATCGGTAATATATAGTTGTTTTCCTACAAATTGAAGTATAAAATCCTCTTTTTAGAATAATTTGCACCTATAAGTAGCTTACATTACATTAAGCTATTAAATAGAAGAGTAAGAGGTTATTTATTGTGATATAACGGTATATTGCAAGCGTTTTTCATAGTTTCTTGTAAACTGTAGCGTTATTGTATATATACAAGTAGTTTTTACTTATCAGATTGCGTATAAACCATAAAATGTAGTGTTTTCAATATATTAGCTATTATCGGTGATATATAGCTGTTTTCTACAAATTGAAGTATAAAATACTCTTTTTAGAATAATTGGCACCTATAAGTAGCTTACATTACATTAAGCTATTAATAGAAGAGTAAGAGGTTATTTATGTGATTAACGGTATATTGCAAGCGTTTTCATAGTTTCTTTAAACTGTAGCGTTTTGTATATATACAAGTAGTTTTACTTATTATATTGCTATAAAGCCATAAAATGTAGTGTTTTCAATGATTTTACCTAGTTTTCAGTGACATATAGCTGTTTTCCTACAAATTGAAGTATAATTCCTCTTTTTAGATAATTTGCACCTATAAGTAGCTTACATTACATTAAGCTATTAAATAGAAGAGGAAAAGGTTATTTATTGTGATATAACGGTATATTGCAAGCGTTTTTCATAGTTTCTTGTAAACTGTAGCGTTATTGTATATTACAAGTAGTTTACTTATCAAATTGCTATAAAACCCATAATATATAGTGTTTTCAATGATATTAGCTATTTATCGGTGATATATAGCTGTTTTCCTACAAATTGAAGTATACAATACTTTTTTTACAATAATTTGCACTTATAAGTAGCTTACATTACATTATACTAATAAATAGAAGAGTAAGAGGTTATTTATAATGATATAACGGTATATTGCAAGCGTTTTTCATAGTTTCTTCTAACTGTAGCGTTATTTTATATATACAAGTAGTTTTACTTATCATATTGCCCCTAAACCCATAAAATGTAGTGTTTTCATGATATTAGCTATTAATCGGTGATATATCTGTTTTCCTACAAATTGAAGTATAAAATCCTCTTTTTAGAATAATTTGCACCTATAAGTAGCTTACATTACATTAAGCTATTAAATAGAAGAGTAAGAGGTTATTTATTGTGATATAACGGTATATAGCAAGCGTTTTTCATAGTTTCTTGTAAACTGTAGCGTTATTGTATATATACAAGTAGTTTTACTTATCATATTGCTATAAACCCATAAAATGTAGTGTTGTCAATGATATTAGCTATTTATCGGTGATATATAGCTGTTTTCCTACAAATTGAAGTATAAAATCCCATTTTTAGAATAATTTTCACCCATAAGTAGCTTATATTACATTAAGCTAATAAATAGAAAAGTAATAGGTTATTTATTGTGATATAACGGTATATTGCAAGCGTTTTTCATAGTTTCTTGAAAACTGTAGCGTTATTGTATATATACAGAGTTTTACTTATCATATTGCTATAAACCCCTAAAATGTAGTGTTTTCAATGATATTAGCTATTTATCGGTGATATATAGCTGTTTTCCTACAATTGAAGTATAAAATCCTCTTTTTAGAATAATTTGCACCTATAGGTAGCTTAAAATTACATTAAGCTATTAAATAGAAGAGTAAGAGGTTATTTATTTAGATATAACGGTGTATTGCAAGCGGTTTTTTATAGTTTCTTCTAAACTGTAGCGTTATTGTATATATACAAGTAGTTTTACTTATTATATTGCTATAAACCCATAAAATGTAGTGTTTTCAATTATTTTAGCTAGTTATCAGTGATTATAGCTGTTTTCCTACAAATTGAAGTATAAAATCCTCTTTTTAGAATAATTTGCACCTATAAGTAGCTTACATTACATTAAGCTATTAAATAGAAGAGTAAGAGGTTATTTATTGTGATATAACGGTATATTGCAAGCGTTTTTCATAGTTTCTTCTAAACTGTAGCGTTATTGTATATTTACAAGTAGTTTTACTTATTATATTGCTATAAACCCATAAAATGTAGTGTTTTCAATGATTTTACCTAGTTATCAGTGATATATAGCTGTTTTCCTACAAATTGGAGTATAAAATCCTCTTTTTAGAATAATTTGCACCTATAAGTAGCTTACGTTACATTAAGCTATTAAATAGGAGAGTAAGAGGTTATTTATTGTGATATAACGGTATATTGCAAGCGTTTTTCATAGTTTCTTGTAAACTGTAGCGTTATTGTATATATACAAGTAGTTTTACTTATCATATTGCTATAAACCCATAAAATGTAGTGTTTTCAATGATATTAGCTAGTTATCGGGATATATAGCTGTTTTCCTATAATTTGAAGTATAAAATCCCCCTTTTTAGAATAATTTGCACTTATAAGTAGCTTACTTTCATTAAGCAATTAAATAGAAGAGTAGAGGTTATTTATTGTGATATAACGGTATATTGCAAGCTTTTTTCAAGTTTCTTGTAAAATGTAGGCGTTTATAGTATATATACAAGTTTGTTTTACTTATCAAATTGCTATAAACCCATAAAATGTAGTGTTTTCAATGATATTAGCTTTTTATCGGTGATATATAGCTGTTTTTCCCACAAATTTAAGTATACAAAACTTTTTTTAGAATAATTTGCACCTATAAGTAGCTTACATTACATTAAGCTATAAAAATAGAAGAGTAAGAGGTTATTTATTGTTTTATAACTGTATATTGCAAGGTTTTTTTCATAGTTTCTTGTAAACTGTAGCGTTATTGTATATATACAAGTAGTTTTACTTATCATATTGCTATAAAAACCCATAAAATGTAGTGTTTTCCAATAATATTTGCTATTTATCGGTGATATATAGCTGTTTCCTACAAATTGAAGTATAAAATCCTCTTTTTAGAATAATTTTCACCTATAAGTAGCTTACTTTACATTAAGCTATTAAAAAAAAAGAGTAGGAGTTTTTTATTGGTGATATAACGGTATATTGCAAGCGTTTTTTTTAGTTTCTTCTAAACTGAGCGTTATTGTATATATTCAAGTAGTTTTACTTATTATATTGCTATAAACCCATAAAATGTAGGTTTTCAATGATATTAACTATTTATCTATATATATAGCTGTTTTCCTACAAATTGAAGTATAAAATCCTCTTTTTGAATAATTTGCACCTATAAGTAGCTTACATTACATTAAACTATTAAATAGAAGAGTAAGAGGTTATTTATTGTGATATAACGGTATATTGCAAGCGTTTTTCATAGTTTCTTGTAAACTGAAACGTTATTGTATATATACAAGTAGTTTTACTTATTATATTGCTATAAAGCCATAAAATGTAGAGTTTTCAATGATTTTACCTAGTTATCAGTGATATATAGCTGTTTTCCTACAAATTGAATTATAAAATCTTTATTTTAGAATAATTTGCACCTAAAAGTAGCTTACATTACATTAAGCTATTAAATAGAAGAGTAAGAGGTTATTTATTGTGATATAACGGTATATTGCAAGCGTATTTCTTTAGTTCTTGTAAACTGTAGCGTTATTGTATATATACAAGTAGTTTTACTTATCATATTGCTATAAACCCATAAAATGTAATGTTTTCAATTATATTAGCTATTTATCGGTGATATATAGCTGTTTTCCTACAAATTGAAGTATAAAATCCTCTTTTTAGAATAATTTGCACCTATAAGTAGCTTACATTACATTAAGCTAATAAATAGAAGAGTAAGAGGTTATTTATTGTGATATAACGGTATATTGCAAGCGTTTTTCATAGTTTCTTGTAAACTGTAGCGTTATTGTATATATACAAGTAGTTTTACTTATCATATTGCTATAAACCCATAAAATGTAGTGTTTTCAATGAAATTAGCTATTTATCGGTGATATATAGCTGTTTTCCTACAAATTGAAGTATAAAATCCTCTTTTTAGAATAATTTGCACCTATAAGTAGCTTACATTACATTAAGCTATTAAATAGAAGAGTAAGAGGTTATTTATTGTGATATAACGGTATATAGCAAGCTTTTTTTATAGTTTCTTCTAAAACTGTAGCGTTATTGTATATTTACAAGTAGTTTTACTTTATTATATTGCTATAAACCCATAAAATGTAGTGTTTTCAATGATTTTCCTAGTTATCAGTGATATATAGCTGTTTTTTCCCACAAATTGGAGTATAAATCCTCTTTTTAGAAAAATTTGCACCTATAAGTAGCTTACGTGACATTAAGCTATTAAATAGGAGAGTAAGAGGTTATTTATTGTGATATAACGGTATATTGCAAGCGTTTTTTATAGTTTCTTCTAAACTGTAGCGTTATTGTATATATACAAGTAGTTTTACTTATTATATTGCTATAAACCCATAAAATGTAGTGTTTTCAATGATATTAGCTATTTATCTGATATATATAGCTGTTTTCCTACAAATTGAAGTATAAAATCCTCTTTTTCTTGTAAACTGTAGCGTTATTGTATATATACAAGTAGTTTTACTTATTATATTGCTATAAACCCATAAAATGTAGTATTTTCATTGATTTTACCTAGTTATCAGTGATATATAGCTGTTTTCCTACAAATTGAAATATACAATCCTTTTTTTAGAATAATTTGCACTTATAAGTAGCTTACATTACATTAAGCTATTAAATAGAAGAGTAAGAGGTTATTTATTGTGATTTAACGGTATATTGCAAGCGTTTTTCATAGTGTCTTGTAAACTGTAGCGTTATTGTATATATACAAGTATTTTACTTATCATATTGCTATAAACCCATAAAATGTAGTGTTTTCAATGATAATTAGCTATTTTATCGGTGATTATAGCTGTTTTCCTACAAATTGAAGTATAAAATCCTCTTTTTAGAATAATTTTCACCTTTAAGTAGCTTACATTACATTAAGCTATTAAATAGAAAGTAAGAGGTTTTTTATTGGGATATCACGGGATATTGCAAGCTTTTTTCATAGTTTTTTGTAAAAAGTAGCGTTATTGTATATATACAAGTAGTTTTACTATCAAATTGCTAAAACCCATAAAATGTAGTGTTTTCAATGATATTAGCTTTTTTATCGGTGATATATAGCTGTTTTCCTACAAATTGAAGTATACAAAACTTTTTTTAGAATAATTTGCACCTATAAGTAGCTTACATTACATTAAGCTATTAAATAGAAGAGTAAGAGGTTATTTATTGTTATATAACGGTATATTGCAAGCGTTTTTCATAGTTTCTTCTAAACTGTAGCGTTATTGTATACATACAAGTAGTTTTACTTATTATATTGCTATAAACCCATAAAATGTAATGTTTTCAATGATTTTAGATATTTTTCAGTGACATATAGCTGTTTTCCTACAAATTGAAGTATAAAATCCTCTTTTTAGAATAATTTGCACCTATAAGTAGCTTACATTACATTAAGCTATTAAATAGAAGAGTAAGAGGTTATTTATTGTGATATAACGGTATATTGCAAGCGTTTTTCATAGTTTCTTGTAAACTGTAGCGTTATTGTATATATACAAGTAGTTTTACTTATCATATTGCTATAAACCCATAAAATGTAGTGTTTTCAATGATATTAGCTATTTATCGGTGATATATAGCTGTTTTCCTACAAATTGAAGTATACAATCCTTTATTTAGAATAATTTGCACCTATAAGTAGCTTGCATTATATTAAGCTAATAAATAGAAGAGTAATAGGTTATTTATTGGGATATCACGGTATATTGCAAGCGTTTTTCATAGTTTCTAGTAAACTGTAAAGTTATTGTATATATACAAGTAGTTTTACTTATCATATTGCTATAAACCCATAAAATGTAGTGTTTTCAATGATATTAGCTAGTTATCGGTGATATAGAGCTGTTTTCCTATATTTTGAAGTATAAAATCCTCTTTTTAGAATAATTTGCACTTATAAGTAGCTTACATTACATTAAGCTATTAAATAGAAGAGTAAGAGGTTATTTATTGTGATATAACGGTATATTGCAAGCGTTTTTCATAGTTTCTTGTAAACTGTAGCGTTATTGTATATATATACAAGTAGTTTTACTTATCATATTGCTACAAACCCATAAAATGTAGTGTTTTCAATGATATTAGCTATTTATCGGTGATATATAGCTGTTTTCCTACAAATTAAAGTATAAAATCCTCTTTTTAGAATAATTTGCACCTTTAAGTAGCTTACATTACATTAAGCTATTAATAGAAGAGGAAAAGGTTATTTATTGTGATATAACGGTATATTGCAAGCGTTTTTCATAGTTTCTTGTAAACTGTAGCGTTATTGTATATATACAAGTAGTTTTACTTATCAAATTGCTATAAACCATAAATGTAGTGTTTTCAATGATATTAGCT
This sequence comes from Chionoecetes opilio, assembly GCA_016584305.1. Classification (NCBI taxonomy): domain Eukaryota; kingdom Metazoa; phylum Arthropoda; class Malacostraca; order Decapoda; family Majidae; genus Chionoecetes; species Chionoecetes opilio. The sequence continues at coordinate 83,081 of JACEEZ010013360.1, forward strand.
ATTTATCGGTGATATATAGCTGTTTTCCTACAAATTGAAGTATACAATACTTTTTAACAATAATTTGCACTTATAAGTAGCTTACATTACATTATTCTAATAAATAGAAGATAAGAGGTTTATTTATTGTGATATAACGGTATATTGCAAGCGTTTTTCATAGTTTCTTGTAAACTGTAGCGTTATTGTATATATACAGTAGTTTTACTTATCATATTGCTATAAACCCATAAAATGTAGTGTTTTCAATGATATTAGCTATTAATCGGTGATATATATCTATTTTCCTACAAATTGAAGTATAAAATCCTCTTTTTAGAATAATTTGCACCTATAAGTAGCTTACATTACATTAAGCTATTAAATAGAAGAGTAAGAGGTTATTTATTGTGATATAACGGTATATAGCAAGCGTTTTTCATAGTTTCTTGTAAACTGTAGCGTTATTGCATATATATACAAGTAGTTTTACTTATCATATTGCTATAAACCCATAAAATGTAGTGTTTTCAATGATATTAGCTAGTTATCGGTGATATATGCTGTTTTCCTACAAATTGAAGTATAAAATCATCTTTTTAAATAATTTGCACCTATAAGTAGCTTACATTACATTAAGCTAATAAGTAGAAGAGTAATAGGTTATTTATTGTGATATAAGGTATATTGCAAGCGTTTTTCATAGTTTCTTCTAAACTGTAGCGTTATTGTATATATACAAGTAGTTTTACTTATCATATTGCTATAAACCCATAAAATGTAGTGTTTTCAGTTATATTAGCTAGTTATCGGTGATATATAGCTGTTTTTCCTACAAATTGAAGTATAAAATCCTCTTTTTTAGAATAATTTGCACCTATAAGTAGCTTACATACATTAAGCTAATAAATAGAAGAGTAAGAGGTTATTTATTGAGATATAACGGTATATTGCAAGCGTTTTTTTATAGTTTCTTGTAAACCGTAGCGTTATTGTATATATACAAGTAGTTTTATTTATCATATTGCTTATAAACCATAAAATGTTGTGTTTTTCAATGATATTAGCTAGTTATCGGTGATATATAGCTGTTTTCCTACAAATTGAAGTATAAAATCCTCTCTTTAGAATAATTTGCACCAATAAGTAGCTTACATTACATTAAGCCAATAAATAGAAGAGTAAGAGGTTATTTATTGTGATATAACGGTATATTGCAAGCGTTTTTCTAGTTTCTTGTAAACTGTAGCGTTATTGTATATATACAAGTAGTTTTACTTATCATATTGCTATAAACCCATAAATGTATGTTTTCAATGATATTAGCTAGTTATCGGTGATATATAGCTGTTTTCCTACAAATTGAAGTATAAATCATCTTTTTTAAAATAATTTGCACCTATAAGTAGCTTACATTACATTAGCTAATAAGTAGAAGAGTTTCTAGGTTATTATTGTGATATAAGGTATATTGCAAGCGTTTTTCATAGTTCCTTGTAAACTGTAGCAATATTGTATATATACAAGTAGTTTTACTTATCATTTGCTATAAACCCATAAAATGTAGTGTTTTCAGTTATATTAGCTAGTTATCGGTGATATATAGCTGTTTTCCTACAAATTGAGTATAAATCCTCTTTTAGAATAATTTGCACCTATAAGTAGCTTACATTACATTAGCTAATAAATAGAAGAGTAGGAGTTTTTATTGTGATATAACGGTATATTGCAAGCGTTTTTCATAGTTTCTGTAAACTGTAGCGTTATTGTATATACAAATAGTTTTACTTATCATATTGCTATAACCATAAAATGTAGTGTCTTCAATGATATTAGCTAGTTATCGGTGATATATAGCTGTTTTCCTACAAATTGAAGTATAAAATCCTCTTTTTTAAAATAATTTGCCCCTATAAGTAGCTTACATTACTTTCAAGCTAATAAATAGAAGAGTAATAGGTTATTTATTGTAATATAAAGGTATATTCAACGTTTTTTCAGTTGCTTGTAACTGTTGCTTATTGTAATATACAAGTAGTTTTTACTTATCATATTGCTATAAACCCATAAAATGTAGTGTTTTCAATGATATTAGCTAGTTATCGGTGATATATAGCTGTTTTCCCTACAAATTGAAGTTAAAATCCTCTTTTTAAAATAATTTGCCCCTATAAGTAGCCTACATTACTTTAAGCTAATAAATAGAAGAGTAATAGGTTCTTTATTGTAATATAAAGGTATATTGCAAGCGTTTTTCAGTTGCTTGTAAACTGTTGCGTTTATTGTATATACAAGTAGTTTTACTTATCATATTGCTATAAACCCTAAAATGTATTGTCTTCAATGATATTAGCTAGTTATCGGTGAATATATAGCTGTTTTCCTACAAATTGAAGTATAAAATCCTCTTTTTAAAATATTTGCCCCTATAAGTAGCTTACATTACATTAAGCTAATAAATAGAAGAGTAAGAGGTTATTTATTGTGATATAACGGTATATTGCAAGCGTTTTTCATGTTTCTTGTACTCTGTAGCGTTATTGTATTATACAAGTAGTTTTACTTATCATATTGCTATAAACCATAAAATGTAGTGTTTTCAATGATTTTAGCTAATTATCAGTGAAGAGTGTTTTTTTTTTCTACAAATTGAAGTATATTTCTTTTAATCTGTAGCTAAATAGCTTTTGATATTTATTACCACTATATTTTAATATTTAATAGCTAAAAAATATATTTTTTCATGAAATTTAGGTATCAAATTTTAATCTTAAAACAATGGTTTTTCAAGTATTTTAATGTATTTTTGAAAGCCTAAAAAATGTCGAATTTGATATTATTCAGACACTTTTACACAACCATTATTTACAATATTATGAGCTTAAAATAGTATTTTTCATGAAATTTATGTATCAATTTTATTCCTAAAACAACGTTTTTTCAAGTGTTTTAATGTATTTCTGAAGGGCTAAAAATATCGAAAATTGATATTATTCAGCCCTTATTTTGATAGAGAAATTCAAATTGTGGTATTATAGTGTTTTCGTTAGAAATTGCTATTTTAAACTACTGTAAGCTTATAATAGAATTTGAGACTCATATTGTGATACAATTGTATATTACACGTGTTTTTCATAGTTTCTTATTAATGTAGTGTTATATCATTAATAGAAGGAATTTACCTTATAATAATGTTTTATACCCTCAACATGTGTACTTTTCAATGATTTTAGCTAGTTATTGGTGATATATAGCTGTTTTCCTCAAATTGAAGTATACAATCCTTTATTAGAATAATTGCACCTATAAGTAGCTTGCATATATTAAGCTAATAAATAGAAGAGTAATAGGTTATTTATTGGGATATCACGGTATATTGCAAGCGTTTTTCATAGTTTCTAGTAAACTGTAAAGTTATTGTATATATACAAGTATTTTACTAATCATATTGCTTTAAACCCATAAAATGTAGTGTTTTCAATGATATTAGCTAGTTATCGGTGATATATAGCTGTTTTCCTATAATTGAAGTATAAAATCCTCTTTTTAGAATAATTTGCACTTATAAGTACTTACATTACATTAAGCTATTAAATAGAAGAGTAAGAGGTTATTTATTGTGATATAACGGTATATTGCAAGCGTTTTTCATAGTTTCTTGTAAACTGTAGCGTTATTGTATATATATACAGTAGTTTTACTTATCATATTGCTATAAACCCATAAATGTAGTGTTTTCAATGATATTAGCTAGTTATCGGTGATATATAGCTGTTTTCCTACAAATTGATGTATAAAATCATCTTTTTAAAATAATTTGCACCTAAAGTAGCTTACATTACATTAAGCTAATAAGTAGAAGAGTATAAGGTTATTTATTGGATATAAGGTATATTGCAAGCGTTTTTTCATAGTTCTTCTAAACTGTAGCGTTATTGTATATATACAAGTAGTTTTACTTATCATATTGCTATAAACCCATAAAAATGTATTGTTTTCAGTTATATTAGCTTATTATCGGTGATATATAGCTGTTTTTTTCCCACAAATTGAGTATAAAACCTCTTTTAGAATAATTTGCACTATAAGTGCTTACATTACTTAGCTAATAATAAAGAGTAATATGTTATTTATTGAGTATACGTATATTGCAAGCGTTTTTCATAGTTCTTGTAAACCGTAGCGTTATTGTTATATACAAGTAGTTTTATTTATCTAATTGCTAAAACCCATAAATGTAGTGTTTTCAATATTTAGCTATTATCGTGATATATAGCTGTTTTACTACAATTGAAGTATAAAATCCTCTCTTTAGATAATTTGCACCTATAATGCTTACATTACATTAAGCCAATAAATAGAAGATTAGAGTTATTTATTGTGATATAGGTATTTGCAAGCGTTTTTCATAGTTTCTTGAAACGAGCGTTATTGTATATATACAAGTAGTTTTACTTATCATATTGCTATAAACCCATAAAATGTAGTGTTTTCAATGATATTAGCTAGTTATCGTGATATATAGCTGTTTTCCTACAAATTGAAGTTATAAAATCATCTTTTTAAAATAATTTGCACCTATAGTAGCTTACATTACATTAAGCTAATAAGTAGAAGAGTTTCAGGTTATTTATTGTGATATAAGGTATATTGCAAGCGTTTTTTCATAGTTTTCTTGTAAACTGTTAGCATATATTGTATATATACAAGTAGTTTTACTTATCATATTGCTATAAACCCATAAAATGTAGTTTTTCAGTTATATTAGCTAGTTATCGTGATATATAGCTGTTTTTCCTACAAATTGAAGTATAAAATCTCTTTTTAGAATAATTTGCACCTATAAGTAGCTTACATTACATTAGCTAATAATAGAAGAGTAGTAGGTTTTTATTGTGATATAACGGTATATTGCAAAGCGTTTTTCACAGTTTTCTTGTTAAACTTGTAGCGTATTTGATATATATACAAGTAGTTTTACTTATCATATTGCTATAAACCCATAAATGTAGTGTTTTCAAGTATATTAGCTAGTTATCGGTGATATATAGCTGTTTTTCTACAAATTGAAGTTATAAAATCCTCTTTTAAAATAATTTTGCACCTATAAGTAGCTTACATTACTTTTAAGCTATAAATAGAAGAGTAATAGGTTTTTATTGTAATATAAGGTATATTGCAAGCGTTTTTCAGTTTCTTGTAAACTGTAGCGTTATTGTATATATACAGTAGTTTTTACTTATCATATTGCTATAAACCCATAAAATGTAGTGTTTTCAGTTATATTAGTTAGTTATCGTGATATATAGCGGTTTTCCTAAAATTGAAGTATAAAATCCTCTTTTTAGAATAATTTGTCACCTGTAAGTAGCTTACATTACATTAAGCTAATAAATAGAGAGTAGAGGTTATTTATTGTGATATAACGGTATATTGCAAGCATTTTTCATAGTTTCTTGTACTCTGTAGCGTTATTGTATAATACAAGTAGTTTTACTTATCATATTGCTATAAACCATAAATGTAGTGTTTTCAATGATTTTAGCTAATTATCAGTGAAGAGTGGTTTTTTTCTACAATTGAAGTATATTTCTTTTAATCTTACTAAATAGCTTTTGATTATTTATACAACTATATTTGATATATTTAATAGCTAAAAATATATTTTTTCATGAAATTTAGGTATCATTTAATCTTAAAACAATGGTTTTTCAAGTATTTTAATGTATTTTTGAAAGCCTAAAAATGTCGAATTTGACATTTATTCAGCACTTTTACCAACCATATTTTACAATATTATGACTTAACATATGTATTTTTCATGAAAATTTGTATCAATTTTATTCCTAAAACAACGTTTTTTTCAAGTTTTAATGTATTTCTGAAGGGCTAAAAAATATCGAAATTGATATTATTCAGCCCTTATTTTGATAGAGAAATTCAAAATGTGTATTATATATGTTTCGTTAGAATTGCTATTTTAAACTACTGTAAGCTTATAATGGAATTTGAGACTAAATTTGATACAATTGTATATTACACGTGTTTTTTCATAGTTTCTTATTAATTGTAGTGTTATATATTAATAGAAGATTTACTTATAATAATGTTTTATACCCTCAACATGTTATTTTTCATGATTTTAGCTAGTTATTGGTGATAAAGTGTTTTCCTACAATTGAAGTATACAATCTTTAATTAAGAATAATTTGCACCTATAAGTAGCTTGCATAATATTAAGCTATAATAGAAGAGTATAGTTATTTATTGGATATCACGGTGTATTGCAACGTTTTTTCATAGTTTCTAGTAACTATGTAAAGTTATTGTATATATACAAGTAGTTTCTTATCATATTGCTATAACCCATAAAATGTAGTGTTTTCAATGATTAGCTTTTTTCGGTGATATATAGCTGTTTCTATAATTTGGAAGTATAAAATCTCTTTTTAAATAATTTGCACTTATAGTTCTTAATTACATTAAGCTATTAAATAGAATAGTAAGAGGTTATTTATTGTGATATAACGTATATTGCAAGCGTTTTTCATAGTTTCTGGTAACTGTAGCGTTTTGTATATAACAAGTAGTTTTACTTATTATATTGTATAAACCCATAAAATTGTGTTTCAATGATTTTTTCCTAATTATCAGTGAAGTTGTTTTTTTCTACAAATTGAAGTATATTTTCTTTATAATCTGTAGCTAAATAGCTTTTGATATTAGCTACAACTATATTTTCATAATTAAAGCTAATAAATTGTTTTTTCATGAAATATTAAGGTATCATTTTAATCTTAAAAACATGTTTGTTCAAGTAATTTTAAATTATTTTGAATCCTATAAATGTCGAATTGACATTATTACAATATTTTACACAACTATACTTTACAATATTATGAGCTAAAATATGTATTTTACCATGAAAATGTATGTACATTTTAATCTTGAAACAATGTTTTTTCAAGTGTTTTAATGTATTTTTGAAGGTTAAAAAATGTCGAAAATTGACATTTTCAGCCCTTTTATGATGGAGAAATTCAAAATGTGTATAAGTTGTTTTCGTTAGAAATTGCTATTTTAAACTACTGTAAGCTTATAATAGGAGTTTGAGATATATTATGTGATACAATTGTATATTATAACGTGTTTTTCATAGTTTCTTGTTAATTGTAGTGTTAATCATTAATAGAAGGAATTTACGTTTATGATAATGCTTTAAACCCTCAAAATGTGTTCTTTTCAATGATTTTAGCTAATTATCGTGAATATAGCTTGTTTTCCTACAAATTGAAGTATAATCCTTTTTTAGATTAATTTGCACTATAATAGCTTACATTAATTAAGCTAATAATGAAGAGCAATAGGTTATTTTTGGATATCACGGTATATTTTGCAAGCGTTTTTTCAGAGTTTCTTCTAAACTGTAACGTTATTGTATTATACAAGTAGTTTTACTTATCATATTGCTATAACCATAAAAATGTAGTGTTTTCATGATTTTAGCTAGTTATCAGTGAAGAGTTGTTGTTTTCTACAAATTGAAGTATATTCTTTATATCTTAGCAAATAATACTTTTGATATTTGCTACAACTATATTTTACAAAATTATAGGTAAAAATATGTATTATTCATGAAATTTAGATGTATAATTTTAATCTTAAAAACAAAGTTTTTTCAAGTATTTAATGTATTTTTGAAATCCTAAAAAAATGTCGAAATTTGACATTATTCAGCACTTTTACACAATTATTTTTTTTCAATAATGGCTTAATAATATGTTTTTTCATGAATTTATGTATCAATTTATTCTTAAAACAAGTTTTTTCAAAGTTTTTAATATATTTTTAGGGCTAAATTGTCGAAAATTGACATTATTCAGCCCTTTTTATGATAGAGAAATTCAAATGTGATATTATAGTTGTTTTCTTAGAATTGCATTTTAACACTTTATGTAGCTTATAATAGGAGTTTGAGACTCTATATTGTGATAAATTGTATATTTAGACGTGTTTTTCATATTTTTTGTTAATTGAGTGTTATATATTAATCTAGAAGGAATTTACCTTGTGTATCGTCCTACCCTCAAAAGTTTCTTTTCAATGATTTTAGCTAAGTTATCAGTGGATAATAGCTGTTTTCCTACAAATTGAAGTATACAATCCTATTTTTAGATAATTTGCACCTATAAGTAGCTTACATTACATTAAGCTAATAAGGGAACAGTAGGGGTTATTTATTGTGATATAAGTATATTGCAAGCGTTTTTTATAGTTTCTTGTAAACTGTTGCGTTATTGTATATATACAAGTAGTTTTTACTTATTTATTGCTATAAACCATAAAATGTAGTGTTTTCAATGATTTTAGCTATTTATCAGTGAAGAGTTTTTTTTTCTACAAATTGAAGTATATTTCTTTATATCTGTAGCTAAATAAGCTTTTGATATTTGCTACAACTATATTTTACAAATAATTATTAGCTATAAATATGTTTTTCATGAAATTTAGGTATCAATTTTAATCTTAAAACAATGGTTTTCAAGTATTTTAATGTATTTTTGAAATGTCGAATTTTGACATTATTCAGCAGTTTTACACAACTATATTTTACAATATTATGAGCTTAAAATATGTATTTCTTCATAAATTAATGTATCAATTTTATTCATAATAACAACGTTTTTTCAAGCGTTTTTAATATATTTTTGAGGGGCTAAAAAATGTCAAAAATTGACATTATTCAGCCCTTTTTTTTGAAGAGAATTCAAATGTGGTATTATAAATGTTTTCGTTAAAAATTGCTATTTTAAACTACTGTAAGCTTATAATAGGAGTTTGAGACTCTATATTGTGATACAATTGTATATTAACGTGTTTTTCATAGTTTCTTGTTAATTGTAGTGTTATATCATTAATAGAAGGAATTTACCTTTATGATAATGCTTTATACCCTCAAAAATGTATTCTTTCAATGATTTTAGCTAGTTATCAGTGTGAGTTGTGTTTTTCTACAAATTGAAGTATATTCTTATATCTGTAGCTAAATACTTTTGAATTTGCTCAACTATAATTTTACATAATTAATAGCTAAAAATATGTTTTTTCATGAAATTTAGTATCAATTTTATCTTAAAAACAATGTTTGTTCAAGTATTTAAATGTATTTTTGAAATCCTAAAAAATGTCGAAATTGACATTATTCAGACTTTTACACACTATATTTACAATATTATGATTAAAGTTGTATTTTTCATGAAATTATGTATCAATTTTAATCCTAAAAACACAATTTTTCAAGTGTTTTAATGTATTTTTGAAGGCTAAAAAAAGCGAAATTGACATTATTCAGCCCTTTTTTGATAGAGAATTCAAATGTGCATTATTTTTTTCGTTGAATTGCTATTTTTATACTTATAAATTTAATCTATATTGTGTTTTTTAACGGGTTTTTTTGTTTTTTTAATTTGTGTTTACATTATAATAGGAATTTACCAGAATAAGTTTAATAATAAATGTGTTTTTTCATATTTATTGTTATCTGAATAGTGTTTTTTCCCTTAATTAAGTATACACCTTTTTTAGAATAATTTTATATTTTTATTCTTAATGATAAATTAAGAGTTAAAAGGTTTTTTTTTAAAGGTATAGCAACGTTTTTTATAGTTTTGTAAATTGGTTAGTATATTACAAATTTTTCCTTTAAGCTATAAAATAAAGAGGGTTTTAAGATTTTATTTGTGATATAAAGTTTTTTTTACAAAGGTTTTTCTTTTTTTCTTGTAAATGTTTGTTTTGTACAACTATATTTTACAATAATGCAAAACCATATGTATTTTTCAAAGATTTTACTTTAAACCTAAAAAATGGTTTTTTCAAAAATATTTTTTTTTTTGAAGCTAAAAAGCTTTTTATATTTTTACAAACTATATTTTACAATTTATAGCTAAAAAAATGTATTTTTCATGAATTTAGTATCAATTTAATTTTTAAAAAAAAGTTTTTCAAGTTTTAAAAGTATTTTTTTAAAAGGGGAAAAAATGTCCCAAAATTTTACATTATTCAGCCCTTTTTTAAAAACAACATTTTTATAGTTGGCTTAAAATTGTATTTTTAAACATGTAGTTTTAATTTATCCTTTTTTAAAAAAATTTTTTTCGTGTTTTAAGTTTTGTTTTTTAGGTAAAAAAGGAAAATTTGACTTATACCCCCTTTTTTTTCAAAAGAAATTTCAAATGGGGTATTAAGTTTTTTTCTTAAAAAAATTGCTATTTGAAACTTTCTTTAAGCTTATTAAAAAGGAGTTAGGATTTATTGTGATAAAGTATATTAAGGTTTTTCATAGTTTCTTGTAATTTTAGGTTATTTTAATAAAGGAATTTTACTTATATAATTTCTTTAACCCTAAAATGTGTTTTTCAAAGATTTTAGCTAGTTATCGGTGATATAACTTTTTTCCTACAAATTGAAGTATAAATCCTTTTTTAGAATATTTGCACTATAAGTACTTACATTACATTAAGTATTAAATAGAAGAGAAGAGGTTATTTATTTTGATATAACGGTATATTGCAAGCGTTTTTTATAGTTTCTTGTAAACTGTAGCGTTATTGTATATATCAAAATAGTTTTACTTATCATATTGCTATAAAAACCATAAAATGTAGTGTTTTCAATGATTTTAGCTATTTTTCGGGGAAGAGTTTTTTTTTCTACAAATTGAAGTATATTTCTTTATATTTGTACCTAATAGCTTTTGATATTTGCTACAACTATATTTTACAAAATTAATAGCTAAAAATATGTATTTTTCATGAAATTTAGATATCAATTTTAATCTTAAAAAAAAAGTTTTTTCAAGTATGTTAATGTATTTTTGAAAGGCTAAAAAATATCGAAATTTGACATTATTCAGTACTTTTACACAACTATATTTTTCAATGTTATGAGCTAAAAATATGTATTTTTCATGAAATTTAGGTATCAATTTTAATCTTAAAAACAACGTTTTTTCAAGTATTTTAATGTATTTTTGAAAGCCTAAAAAATGTCGAAATTTGACAATATTCAGCACTTTTACACAACTATATATTACAATATTATAAGCTTAAAATATGTATTTTTCATGAAATTTATATATCAATTTTATTCCTAAAACAACGTTTTTCAAGTGTTTTAATGTATTTTTAAGGGCTAAAAAATTTCGAAAATTGACATTATTCAGCACTTTTATGATAGAGAAATTCAAAATGTGGTATTATAGTTGTTTTTGTTAGAAATTGCTATTTTAAACTACTGAAAGCTTATAATAGGAGTTTGAGACTCTATATTGTGATACAATTGTATATTACACGTGTTTTTCATAGTTTGTTGTTAATTGTAGTGTTATATCATTAATAGTAAGAATTTACCTTATGATAATGCTTTATACCCTCAAAATGTGTTTTTTTCAATTATTCTAGCTAGTTATCGGTGATATATAACTGTTTTCCTACAAATTGAAGTATAAAATCCTCTTTTTAGAATAATATGCATCTATAAGTAGCTTACATTACATTAAGCTAATAAATTGAAGAGTAAGAGGTTATTTATTGTGATATAACGGTATATTGCAAGCGTTTTTCATAGTTTCTTCTAAACTGTAGCGTTATTGTATATATACAAGTAGTTTTACTAATTATATTGCTATAAACCCATAAAATGTAGTGTTTTCAATGATATTAACTATTTATCGGTGATATATAGCTGTTTTCCTACAAATTGAAGTATAAAATCCTCTTTTTAGAATAATTTGCACCTATAAGTAGCTTACATTACATTAAGCTATTAAATAGAAGAGTAAGAGGTTATTTATTGTGATATAACGGTATATTGCAAGCTTTTTTCATAGTTTCTTGTAAAATGTAGCGTTATTGTATATATACAAGTAGTTTTACTTATCAAATTGCTATAAACCCATAAAATGTAGTGTTTTCAATGATATTAGCTTTTTATCGGTGATATATAGCTGTTTTCCTACAAATTGAAGTATACAATACTTTTTTTAGAATAATTTGCACCTATAAGTAGCTTACATTACATTAAGCTATTAAATAGAAGAGTATGAGTTTATTTATTGTGATATAACGGTATATTGCAAGCGATTTTCATAGTTTCTTGTAAACTGTAGCGTTATTGCATATATATACAAGTAGTTTTACTTATCATATTGCTATAAACCCATAAAATGTAGTGTTTTCAATGATATTAGCTAGTTATCGGTGATATATAGCTGTTTTCCTACAAATTGAAGTATAAAATCATCTTTTTAAAATAATTTGCACCTATAAGTAGCTTACATTACATTAAGCTAATAAGTAGAAGAGTAATAGGTTATTTATTGTGATATAAAGGTATATTGCAAGCGTTTTTCATAGTTTCTTCTAAACTGTAGCGTTATTGTATATATACAAGTAGTTTTACTTATCATATTGCTATAAACCCATAAAATGTAGTGTTTTCAGTTATATTAGCTAGTTATCGGTGATATATAGCTGTTTTCCTACAAATTGAAGTATAAAATCCTCTTTTTTAGAATAATTTGCACCTATAAGTAGCTTACATTACATTAAGCTAATAAATAGAAGAGTAAGAGGTTATTTATTGGGGATATAACGGTATATTGCAAGCGTTTTTTTATAGTTTCTTGTAAACAGTAGCGTTATTGTATATATACAAGTAGTTTTATTTATCATATTGCTATAAACCCATAAAATGTTGTGTTTTCAATGATATTAGCTAGTTATCGGTGATATATAGCTGTTTTCCTACAAATTGAAGTATAAAATCCTCTCTTTAGAATAATTTGCACCTATAAGTAGCTTACATTACATTAAGCCAATAAATAGAAGAGTAAGAGGTTATTTATTGTGATATAACGGTATATTGCAAGCGTTTTTCATAGTTTCTTGTAAACTGTAGCGTTATTGTATATATACAAGTAGTTTTACTTATCATATTGCTATAAACCCATAAAATGTAGTGTTTTCAATGATATTAGCTAGTTATCGGTGATATATAGCTGTTTTCCTACAAATTGAAGTATAAAATCATCTTTTTAAAATAATTTGCACCTATAAGTAGCTTACATTACATTAAGCTAATAAGTAGACGAGTTCTAGGTTATTTATTGTGATATAAAGGTATATTGCAAGCGTTTTTCATAGTTCCTTGTAAACTGTAGCAATATTGTATATATACAAGTAGTTTTACTTATCATATTGCTATAAACCCATAAAATGTAGTGTTTTCAGTTATATTAGCTAGTTATCGGTGATATATAGCTGTTTTCCTACAAATTGAAGTATAAAATCCTCTTTTTAGAATAATTTGCACCTATAAGTAGCTTACATTACATTAAGCTAATAAATAGAAGAGTAGGAGGTTTTTATTGTGATATAACGGTATATTGCAAGCGTTTTTCATAGTTTCTTGTAAACTGTAGCGTTATTGTATATATACAAATAGTTTTACTTATCATATAGCTATAAACCCATAAAATGTAGTGTCTTCAATGATATTAGCTAGTTATCGGTGATATATAGCTGTTTTCCTACAAATTGAAGTATAAAATCCTCTTTTTAAAATAATTTGCCCCTATAAGTAGCTTACATTACTTTAAGCTAATAAATAGAAGAGTAATAGGTTATTTATTGTAATATAAAGGTATATTGCAAGCGTTTTTCAGTTGCTTGTAAACTGTTGCGTTATTGTATATATACAAGTAGTTTTACTTATCATATTGCTATAAACCCATAAAATGTAGTGTCTTCAATGATATTAGCTAGTTATCGGTGATATATAGCTGTTTTCCTACAAATTGAAGTATAAAATCCTCTTTTTAAAATAATTTGCCCCTATAAGTAGCTTACATTACATTAAGCTAATAAATAGAAGAGTAAGAGGTTATTTATTGTGATATAACGGTATATTGCAAGCGTTTTTCATAGTTTCTTGTACTCTGTAGCGTTATTGTATATATACAAGTAGTTTTACTTATCATATTGCTATAAACCCATAAAATGTAGTGTTTTCAATGATTTTAGCTAATTATCAGTGAAGAGTGGTTTTTTTTCTACAAATTGAAGTATATTTCTTTTAATCTGTAGCTAAATAGCTTTTGATATTTATTACAACTATATTTTAGATATTTAATAGCTAAAAATATATTTTTTCATGAAATTTAGGTATCAATTTTAATCTTAAAAACAATGGTTTTTCAAGTATTTTAATGTATTTTTGAAAGCCTAAAAAATGTCGAAATTTGACATTATTCAGCACTTTTACACAACCATATTTTACAATATTATGAGCTTAAAATATGTATTTTTCATTAAATTTATGTATCAATTTTATTCCTAAAAACAACGTTTTTTCAAGTGTTTTAATGTATTTCTGAAGGGCTAAAAAATATCGAAAATTGATATTATTCAGCCCTTATTTTGATAGAGAAATTCAAAATGTGGTATTATAGTGTTTTCGTTAGAAATTGCTATTTTAAACTACTGTAAGCTTATAATAGGAATTTGAGACTCTATATTGTGATACAATTGTATATTACACGTGTTTTTCATAGTTTCTTATTAATTGTAGTGTTATATCGTTAATAGAAGGAATTTACCTTATAATAATGTTTTATACCCTCAACATGTGTACTTTTCAATGATTTTAGCTAGTTATTGGTGATATATAGCTGTTTTCCTACAAATTGAAGTATACAATCCTTTATTTAGAATAATTTGCACCTATAAGTAGCTTGCATTATATTAAGCTAATAAATAGAAGAGTAATAGGTTATTTATTGGGATATCACGGTATATTGCAAGCGTTTTTCATAGTTTCTAGTAAACTGTAAAGTTATTGTATATATACAAGTAGTTTTACTTATCATATTGCTTTAAACCCATAAAATGTAGTGTTTTCAATGATATTAGCTAGTTATCGGTGATATATAGCTGTTTTCCTATAATTTGAAGTATAAAATCCTCTTTTTAGAATAATTTGCACTTATAAGTAGCTTACATTACATTAAGCTATTAAATAGAAGAGTAAGAGGTTATTTATTGTGATATAACGGTATATTGCAAGCGTTTTTCATAGTTTCTTGTAAACTGTAGCGTTATTGTATATATATACAAGTAGTTTTACTTATCATATTGCTATAAACCCATAAAATGTAGTGTTTTCAATGATATTAGCTAGTTATCGGTGATATATAGCTGTTTTCCTACAAATTGATGTATAAAATCATCTTTTTAAAATAATTTGCACCTATAAGTAGCTTACATTACATTAAGCTAATAAGTAGAAGAGTAATAGGTTATTTATTGTGATATAAAGGTATATTGCAAGCGTTTTTCATAGTTTCTTCTAAACTGTAGCGTTATTGTATATATACAAGTAGTTTTACTTATCATATTGCTATAAACCCATAAAATGTATTGTTTTCAGTTATATTAGCTAGTTATCGGTGATATATAGCTGTTTTCCTACAAATTGAAGTATAAAATCCTCTTTTTAGAATAATTTGCACCTATAAGTAGCTTACATTACATTAAGCTAATAAATAGAAGAGTAAGAGGTTATTTATTGAGATATAACGGTATATTGCAAGCGTTTTTCATAGTTTCTTGTAAACCGTAGCGTTATTGTATATATACAAGTAGTTTTATTTATCATATTGCTATAAACCCATAAAATGTAGTGTTTTCAATGATATTAGCTAGTTATCGGTGATATATAGCTGTTTTACTACAAATTGAAGTATAAAATCCTCTCTTTAGAATAATTTGCACCTATAAGTAGCTTACATTACATTAAGCCAATAAATAGAAGAGTAAGAGGTTATTTATTGTGATATAACGGTATATTGCAAGCGTTTTTCATAGTTTCTTGTAAACTGTAGCGTTATTGTATATATACAAGTAGTTTTACTTATCATATTGCTATAAACCCATAAAATGTAGTGTTTTCAATGATATTAGCTAGTTATCGGTGATATATAGCTGTTTTCCTACAAATTGAAGTATAAAATCATCTTTTTAAAATAATTTGCACCTATAAGTAGCTTACATTACATTAAGCTAATAAGTAGAAGAGTTCTAGGTTATTTAGTGTGATATAAAGGTATATTGCAAGCGTTTTTCATAGTTTCTTGTAAACTGTAGCAATATTGTATATATACAAGTAGTTTTACTTATCATATTGCTATAAACCCATAAAATGTAGTGTTTTCAGTTATATTAGCTAGTTATCGGTGATATATAGCTGTTTTCCTACAAATTGAAGTATAAAATCCTCTTTTTAGAATAATTTGCACCTATAAGTAGCTTACATTACATTAAGCTAATAAATAGAAGAGTAGGAGGTTTTTATTGTGATATAACGGTATATTGCAAGCGTTTTTCACAGTTTCTTGTAAACTGTAGCGTTATTGTATATATACAAGTAGTTTTACTTATCATATTGCTATAAACCCATAAAATGTAGTGTTTTCAATGATATTAGCTAGTTATCGGTGATATATAGCTGTTTTCCTACAAATTGAAGTATAAAATCCTCTTTTTAAAATAATTTGCACCTATAAGTAGCTTACATTACTTTAAGCTAATAAATAGAAGAGTAATAGGTTATTTATTGTAATATAAAGGTATATTGCAAGCGTTTTTCAGTTTCTTGTAAACTGTAGCGTTATTGTATATATACAAGTAGTATTACTTATCATATTGCTATAAACCCATAAAATGTAGTGTTTTCAGTTATATTAGTTAGTTATCGGTGATATATAGCGGTATTCCTACAAATTGAAGTATAAAATCCTCTTTTTAGAATAATTTGCACCTGTAAGTAGCTTACATTACATTAAGCTAATAAATAGAAGAGTAAGAGGTTATTTATTGTGATATAACGGTATATTGCAAGCATTTTTCATAGTTTCTTGTACTCTGTAGCGTTATTGTATATATACAAGTAGTTTTACTTATCATATTGCTATAAACCCATAAAATGTAGTGTTTTCAATGATTTTAGCTAATTATCAGTGAAGAGTGGTTTTTTTTCTACAAATTGAAGTATATTTCTTTTAATCTGTAGCTAAATAGCTTTTGATATTTATTACAACTATATTTTAGATATTTAATAGCTAAAAATATATTTTTTCATGAAATTTAGGTATCAATTTTAATCTTAAAAACAATGGTTTTTCAAGTATTTTAATGTATTTTTGAAAGCCTAAAAAATGTCGAAATTTGACATTATTCAGCACTTTTACACAACCATATTTTACAATATTATGAGCTTAAAATATGTATTTTTCATGAAATTTATGTATCAATTTTATTCCTAAAAACAACGTTTTTTCAAGTGTTTTAATGTATTTCTGAAGGGCTAAAAAATATCGAAAATTGATATTATTCAGCCCTTATTTTGATAGAGAAATTCAAAATGTGGTATTATAGTGTTTTCGTTAGAAATTGCTATTTTAAACTACTGTAAGCTTATAATAGGAATTTGAGACTCTATATTGTGATACAATTGTATATTACACGTGTTTTTCATAGTTTCTTATTAATTGTAGTGTTATATCATTAATAGAAGGAATTTACCTTATAATAATGTTTTATACCCTCAACATGTGTACTTTTCAATGATTTTAGCTAGTTATTGGTGATATATAGCTGTTTTCCTACAAATTGAAGTATACAATCCTTTATTAAGAATAATTTGCACCTATAAGTAGCTTGCATTATATTAAGCTAATAAATAGAAGAGTAATAGGTTATTTATTGGGATATCACGGTGTATTGCAAGCGTTTTTCATAGTTTCTAGTAAACTGTAAAGTTATTGTATATATACAAGTAGTTTTACTTATCATATTGCTATAAACCCATAAAATGTAGTGTTTTCAATGATATTAGCTAGTTATCGGTGATATATAGCTGTTTTCCTATAATTTGAAGTATAAAATCCTCTTTTTAGAATAATTTGCACTTATAAGTAGCTTACATTACATTAAGCTATTAAATAGAAGAGTAAGAGGTTATTTATTGTGATATAACGGTATATTGCAAGCGTTTTTCATAGTTTCTGGTAAACTGTAGCGTTATTGTATATATACAAGTAGTTTTACTTATTATATTGCTATAAACCCATAAAATGTAGTGTTTTCAATGATTTTACCTAATTATCAGTGAAGTGTAGTTTTTTTCTACAAATTGAAGTATATTTCTTTATATCTGTAGCTAAATAGCTTTTGATATTAGCTACAACTATATTTTATATAATTAATAGCTAAAAATATATTTTTTCATGAAATTTAGATATCAATTTTAATCTTAAAAACAATGTTTGTTCAAGTATTTAAATGTATTTTTGAAATCCTAATAAATGTCGACATTTGACATTATTCAGCAATTTTACACAACTATATTTTACAATATTATGAGCTTAAAATATGTATTTTACATGAAAATTATGTATCAATTTTAATCTTAGAAACAATGTTTTTTCAAGTGTTTTAATGTATTTTTGAAGGGTTAAAAAATGTCGAAAATTGACATTATTCAGCCCTTTTTATGATGGAGAAATTCAAAATGTGGTATTATAGTTGTTTTCGTTAGAAATTGCTATTTTAAACTACTGTAAGCTTATAATAGGAGTTTGAGACTCTATATTATGTGATACAATTGTATATTATACGTGTTTTTCATAGTTTCTTGTTAATTGTAGTGTTAAATCATTAATAGAAGGAATTTACGTTATGATAATGCTTTATACCCTCAAAATGTGTTCTTTTCAATGATTTTAGCTAATTATCGGTGATATATAGCTGTTTTCCTACAAATTGAAGTATACAATCCTTTTTTTAGATTAATTTGCACCTATAAGTAGCTTACATTACATTAAGCTAATAAATAGAAGAGTAATAGGTTATTTATTGGGATATCACGGTATATTGCAAGCGTTTTTCAGAGTTTCTTGTAAACTGTAACGTTATTGTATATATACAAGTAGTTTTACTTA
This sequence comes from Chionoecetes opilio, assembly GCA_016584305.1. Classification (NCBI taxonomy): domain Eukaryota; kingdom Metazoa; phylum Arthropoda; class Malacostraca; order Decapoda; family Majidae; genus Chionoecetes; species Chionoecetes opilio. The sequence continues at coordinate 102,120 of JACEEZ010013360.1, forward strand.
TCATATTGCTATAAACCCATAAAATGTAGTGTTTTCAATGATTTTAGCTAGTTATCAGTGAAGAGTTGTTGTTTTCTACAAATTGAAGTATATTTCTTTATATCTGTAGCTAAATAAATAGCTTTTGATATTTGCTACAACTATATTTTACAAAATTAATAGGTAAAAATATGTATTATTCATGAAATTTAGATGTAAATTTTAATCTTAAAAACAAAGTTTTTTCCAGTATTTTAATGTATTTTTGAAATCCTAAAAAATGCCGAAATTTGACATTATTCAGCACTTTTACACAATTATTTTTTTCAATATTATGAGCTTAAAATATGTATTTTTCATGAGATTTATGTATCAATTTTATTCTTAAAAACAACGTTTTTTCAAGTGTTTTAATATATTTTTGAGGGGCTAAATAATGTCGAAAATTGACATTATTCAGCCCTTTTTATGATAGAGAAATTCAAAATGTGATATTATAGTTGTTTTCGTTAGAAATTGCTATTTTAAACTACTGTAAGCTTATAATAGGAGTTTGAGACTCTATATTGTGATACAATTGTATATTATACGTGTTTTTCATAGTTTTTTGTTAATTGTAGTGTTATATAATTAATAGAAGGAATTTACCTTGTGATAATGCTCCATACCCTCAAAATGTGTTCTTTTCAATGATTTTAGCTAGTTATCGGTGATATATAGCTGTTTTCCTACAAATTGAAGTATACAATCCTATTTTTAGAATAATTTGCACCTATAAGTAGCTTACATTACATTAAGCTAATAAGGGGAACAGTAGGAGGTTATTTATTGTGATATAAAAGTATATTGCAAGCGTTTTTTATAGTTTCTTGTAAACTGTTGCGTTATTGTATATATACAAGTAGTTTTACTTATATTATTGCTATAAAACCATAAAATGTAGTGTTTTCAATGATTTTAGCTATTTATCAGTGAAGAGTTTTTTTTTCTACAAATTGAAGTATATTTCTTTATATCTGTAGCTAAATAGCTTTTGATATTTGCTACAACTATATTTTACATAATTATTAGCTAAAAATATGTTTTTTCATGAAATTTAGGTATCAATTTTAATCTTAAAAACAATGGTTTTTCAAGTATTTTAATGTATTTTTGAAATGTCGAAATTTGACATTATTCAGCAGTTTTACACAACTATATTTTACAATATTATGAGCTTAAAATATGTATTCTTCATAAAATTAATGTATCAATTTTATTCATAATAACAACGTTTTTTCAAGCGTTTTAATATATTTTTGAGGGGCTAAAAAATGTCAAAAATTGACATTATTCAGCCCTTTTTTTGAAAGAGAAATTCAGAATGTGGTATTATAAATGTTTTCGTTAAAAATTGCTATTTTAAACTACTGTAAGCTTATAATAGGAGTTTGAGACTCTATATTGTGATACAATTGTATATTACACGTGTTTTTCATAGTTTCTTGTTAATTGTAGTGTTATATCATTAATAGAAGGAATTTACCTTATGATAATGCTTTATACCCTCAAAATGTATTCTTTTCAATGATTTTAGCTAGTTATCAGTGAGGAGTTGTGTTTTTCTACAAATTGAAGTATATTTCTTTATATCTGTAGCTAAATAGCTTTTGATATTTGCTACAACTATATTTTACATAATTAATAGCTAAAAATATGTTTTTTCATGAAATTTAGGTATCAATTTTAATCTTAAAAACAATGTTTGTTCAAGTATTTAAATGTATTTTTGAAATCCTAAAAAATGTCGAAATTTGACATTATTCAGCACTTTTACACAACTATATTTTACAATATTATGAGCTTAAAGTATGTATTTTTCATGAAAATTATGTATCAATTTTAATCCTAAAAACAACAATTTTTCAAGTGTTTTAATGTATTTTTGAAGGGCTAAAAAATGTCGAAAATTGACATTATTCAGCCCTTTTTTTGATAGAGAAATTCAAAATGTGGCATTATAGTTGTTTTCGTTAGAAATTGCTATTTTAAACTACTGTAAGCTTATAATAGGAGTTTAAGAATCTATATTGTGATACAAATGTATTTAACACGTGTTTTTCATAGTTTCTTGTTAATTGTAGTGTTTTATTATTAATAGAAGGAATTTACCTGATGATAATGCTTTATACCCTCAAAATGTGTTCTTTTCAATGATTTTAGTTAGTTATCGGTGATATATAGCTGTTTTCCTATAAATTGAAGTATACAATCCTTTTTTTAGAATAATTTGGTTAGGTAAGTAGCTTACATTACATTAAGCTGATAAATAGAAGAGTAAGAGGTTATTTATTGTGATATAACGGTATATTGCAAGCGTTTTTCATAGTTTCTTGTAAACTGTAGCGTTATTGTATATATACAAGTAGTTTTACTTATCATATTGCTATAAACCCGTAAAATGTAGTGTTTTCAAAGATATTAGCTAGTTATCGGTGATATATATCTGTTTTCCTACAAATTGAAGTATAAAATTATCTTTTTAGAATAATTTGCACCTATAAGTAACTTACATTACATTAAGATATTAAATAGAAGAGAAAGAGGTTATTTATTGTGATATAACGGTATATTGCAAGCGTTTTTCATAGTTTCTTGTAAACTGTAGCGTTATTGTATATATTCAAGTAGTTTTACTTATCATATTGCTATAAACCCATAAAATGTAGTGTTTTCAATGATTTTAGCTAGTTATCAGTGAAGAGTTTTTTTTTTCTACAAATTGAAGTATATTTCTTTATATCTGTACCTAAATAGCTTTTGATATTTGCTACAACTATATTTTACAAAATTAATAGCTAAAAATATGTATTTTTCATGAAATTTAGATATCAATTTTAATCTTAAAAAAAAAGTTTTTTCAAGTATGTTAATGTATTTTTGAAAGGCTAAAAAATATCGAAATTAGACATTATTCAGTACTTTTACACAACTATATTTTTCAATGTTATGAGCTAAAAATATGTATTTTTCATGAAATTTAGGTATCAATTTTAATCTTAAAAACAACGTTTTTTCAAGTATTTTAATGTATTTTTGAAAGCCTAAAAAATGTCGAAATTTGACAATATTCAGCACTTTTACACAACTATATACTACAATATTATAAGCTTAAAATATGTATTTTTCATGAAATTTATATATCAATTTTATTCCTAAAACAACGGTTTTTTCAAGTGTTTTAATGTATTTTTGAAGGGCTAAAAAATTTCGAAAATTGACATTATTCAGCACTTTTTATGATAGAGAAATTCAAAATGTGGTATTATAGTTGTTTTTGTTAGAAATTGCTATTTTAAACTACTGAAAGCTTATAATAGGAGTTTGAGACTCTATATTGTGATACAATTGTATATTACACGTGTTTTTCATAGTTTGTTGTTAATTGTAGTGTTATATCATTAATAGTAAGAATTTACCTTATGATAATGCTTTATACCCTCAAAATGTGTTTTTTTTCAATTATTCTAGCTAGTTATCGGTGATATATAACTGTTTTCCTACAAATTGAAGTATAAAATCCTCTTTTTAGAATAATATGCATCTATAAGTAGCTTACATTACATTAAGCTAATAAATTGAAGAGTAAGAGGTTATTTATTGTGATATAACGGTATATTGCAAGCGTTTTTCATAGTTTCTTCTAAACTGTAGCGTTATTGTATATATACAAGTAGTTTTACTAATTATATTGCTATAAACCCATAAAATGTAGTGTTTTCAATGATATTAACTATTTATCGGTGATATATAGCTGTTTTCCTACAAATTGAAGTATAAAATCCTCTTTTTAGAATAATTTGCACCTATAAGTAGCTTACATTACATTAAGCTATTAAATAGAAGAGTAAGAGGTTATTTATTGTGATATAACGGTATATTGCAAGCGTTTTTCATAGTTTCTTCTAAACTGTAGCGTTATTGTATATATACAAGTAGTTTTACTTATCATATTGCTATAAACCCATAAAATGTAGTGTTTTCAATGATATTAGCTATTTATCGGTGATATATAGCTGCTCTCCTACAAATTGAAGTATACAATCCTTTTTTTAGAATAATTTGCACCTATAAGTACCTTACATTACATTAAGCTTATAAATAGAAGAGTAAGAGGTTATTTATTGTGATATAACGGTATATAGCAAACGTTTTTCATAGTTTCTTGTAAATTGTAGCGTTATTGTATATATACAAGTAGTTTTACTTATCATATTGCTATAAACCCATAAAATGTAGTGTTTTCAATGATATTAGCTATTTATCGGTGATATATAGCTGTTTTCCTACAAATTGAAGTATAAAATCCTCTTTTTAGAATAATTTGCACCTATAAGTAGCTTACATTACATTAAGCTATTAAATAGAAGAGTAAGAGGTTATTTATTGTGATAAAACGGTATATTGCAAGCGTTTTTTATAGTTTCTTCTAAACTGTGGCGTTAATGCATATATACAAGTAGTTTTACTTATTATATTGCTATAAACCCATAAAATGTAGTGTTTTCAATGATATTAGCTGTTTATCTGATATATATATATCTGTTTTCCTACAAATTGAAGTATAAAATCCTCTTTTTAGAATAATTTGCACCTATAAGTAGCTTACATTACATTAAGCTATTAAATAGAAGAGTAAGAGGTTATTTATTGTGATATAACGGTATATTGCAAGCGTTTTCATAGTTTCTTGTAAACTGTAGCGTTATTGTATATATACAAGTAGTTTTTTCTTATTATATTGCTATAAACCATAAAATGTAGTATTTTCATTGATTTACTAGTTTATCAGTGATATATAGCGGTTTTCCTACAAATTGAAGTATACAATCCTTTTTTTAGAATAATTTGCACTTATAAGTAGCTAACATTACATTAAGCTATTAAATAGAAGAGTAAGAGGTTATTTATTGTGATTTAACGGTATATTGCAAGCGTTTTTCATAGTTTCTTGTAAACTGTAGCGTTATTGTATATATACAATAGTTTTACTTATCATATTGCTATAAACCCATAAAATGTAGTGTTTTCAATGATATTAGCTATTTATCGGTGATATATAGCTGTTTTCCTACAAATTGAAGTATAAAATCCTCTTTTTAGAATAATTTGCACCTTTGAGTAGCTTACATTACATTAAGCTATTAAATAGAAGAGTAAGAGGTTATTTATTGTGATATAACGGTATATTGCAAGCTTTTTTCATAGTTTCTTGTAAAATGTAGCGTTATTGTATATATACAAGTAGTTTTACTTATCAAATTGCTATAAACCCATAAAATGTAGTGTTTTCAATGATATTAGCTTTTTATCGGTGATATATAGCTGTTTTCCTACAAATTGAAGTATACAATACTTTTTTTAGAATAATTTGCACCTATAAGTAGCTTACATTACATTAAGCTATTAAATAGAAGAGTATGAGTTTATTTATTGTGATATAACGGTATATTGCAAGCGATTTTCATAGTTTCTTGTAAACTGTAGCGTTATTGTATATATACAAGTAGTTTTACTTATCATATTGCTATAAACCCATAAAATGTAGTGTTTTCAATGATATTAGCTATTTATCGGTGATATATAGCTGTTTTCCTACAAATTGAGGTATAAATCATCTTTTTAGAATAATTTGCAACTATAAGTAGCTTACATTACATTAAGCTATTAAATAGAAGATTAAGAGGTTATTTATTGTTATATAACGGTATATTGCAAGCGTTTTTCATAGTTTCTTCTAAACTGTAGCGTTATTGTATATATACAAGTAGTTTTACTTATTATATTGCTATAAACCCATAAAATGTAATGTTTTCAATGATTTTAGATAGTTTTCAGTGACATATAGCTGTTTTCCTACAAATTGAAGTATAAAATCCTCTTTTTAGAATAATTTGCACCTATAAGTAGCTTACATTACATTAAGCTATTAAATAGAAGAGGAAAAGGTTATTTATTGTGATATAACGGTATATTGCAAGCGTTTTTCATAGTTTCTTGTAAACTGTAGCGTTATTGTATATATACAAGTAGTTTTACTTATCAAATTGCTATAAACCCATAATATATAGTGTTTTCAATGATATTAGCTATTTATCGGTGATATATAGCTGTTTTCCTACAAATTGAAGTATACAATACTTTTTTTACAATAATTTGCACTTATAAGTAGCTTACATTACATTATCCTAATAAATAGAAGAGTAAGAGGTTATTTATTGTGATATAACGGTATATTGCAAGCGTTTTTCATAGTTTCTTCTAAACTGTAGCGTTATTGTATATATACAAGTAGTTTTACTTATCATATTGCTATAAACCCATAAAATGTAGTGTTTTCAATGATATTAGCTATTAATCGGTGATATATAGCTGTTTTCCTACAAATTGAAGTATAAAATCCTCTTTTTAGAATAATTTGCACCTATAAGTAGCTTACATTACATTAAGCTATTAAATAGAAGAGTAAGAGGTTATTTATTGTGATATAACGGTATATAGCAAGCGTTTTTCATAGTTTCTTGTAAACTGTAGCGTTATTGTATATATACAAGTAGTTTTACTTATCATATTGCTATAAACCCATAAAATGTAGTGTTGTCAATGATATTAGCTATTTATCGGTGATATATAGCTGTTTTCCTACAAATTGAAGTATAAAATCCCCTTTTTAGAATAATTTGCACCTATAAGTAGCTTATATTACATTAAGCTAATAAATAGAAAAGTAATAGGTTATTTATTGTGATATAACGGTATATTGCAAGCGTTTTTCATAGTTTCTTGTAAACTGTAGCGTTATTGTATATATACAAGTAGTTTTACTTATCATATTGCTATAAACCCATAAAATGTAGTGTTTTCAATGATATTAGCTATTTATCGGTGATATATAGCTGTTTTCCTACAAATTGAGGTATAAAATCCTCTTTTTAATTTGCACCTATAAGTAGCTTACATTACATTAAGCTATTAAATAGAAGAGTAGGAGGTTATTTATTGTGATATAACGGTATATTGCAAGCGTTTTTCATAGTTTCTTGAAAACTGTAGCGTTATTGTATATATACAAGTAGTTTTACTTATCATATTGCTATAAACCCATAAAATGTAGTGTTTTCAATGTTATTAGCTATTTATCGGTAATATATAGCGGTTTTCCTACAAATTGAAGTATAAAATCCTCTTTTTAGAATAATTTGCACCTATAAGTAGCTTACATTACATTAAGCTATTAAATAGAAGAGTAATAGGTTATTTATTGTGATATAACGGTATATTGCAAGCGTTTTTCATAGTTTCTTGTAAACTGTAGCGTTATTGTATATATACAAGTAGTTTTACTTATCAGATTGCTATAAACCCATAAAATGTAGTGTTTTCAATGATATTAGCTATTTATCGGTGATATATAGCTGTTTTCCTACAAATTGAAGTATAAAATACTCTTTTTAGAATAATTTGCACCTATAAGTAGCTTACATTACATTAAGCTATTAAATAGAAGAGTAAGAGGTTATTTATTGTGATATAACGGTATATTGCAAGCGTTTTTCATAGTTTCTTCTAAACTGTAGTGTTATTGTACATATACAAGTAGTTTTACTTATTATATTGCTATAAACCCATAAAATATAGTGTTTTCAATGATTTTAGCTAGTTATCAATGATATATAGCTGTTTTCTTACAAATTGAAGTATAAAATCCTCTTTTTATAATAATTTGCACCTATAAGTAGCTTACATTACATTAAGGTATTAAATAGAAGAGTAAGAGGTTATTTATTGTGATATAACGGTATATTGCAAGCGTTTTTCATAGCTTTTTGTAAACTGTAGCGTTATTGTATATATACAAGTAGTTTTACTTATCATATTGCTATAAACCCATAAAATGTAGTGTTTTCAATGATATTAGATAGTTATCGGTGATATATAGCTGTTTTCCTACAAATTGAAGTATACTATCCTTTTTTTAGAATAATTTGCACCTATAAGGAGCTTACATTACATTAAGCTAATAAATAGAAAAGTAAGAGGAAATTTATTGAGATATAACTGTATATTGCAAGCGTTTTTCATAGTTCCTTGTAAACTGTAGCGTTATTGTATATATTCAAGTAGTTTTACTTATCATATTGCTATAAACCCTTAAAATGTAGTGTTTTCAATGATATTAGCTATTTATCGGTGTTATATATAGCTGTTTTCCTACAAATTGATATATAAAATCCTCTTTTTAGAATAATTTGCACCTATAAGTAGCTTACATTACATTAAGCTATTAAATAGAAGAGTAAGAGGTTATTTATTGTGATATAACGGTATATTGCTAGCGTTTTTCATAGTTTCTTCTAAACTGTAGCGTTATTGTATATATACAAGTAGTTTTACTTATTATATTGCTATAAACCATAAAATGTAGTGTTTTCAATGATTTTAGCTAGTTATCGGTGATATATAGCTGTTTTCCTACAAATTGAAGTATAAAATCCTCTTTTTAGAATAATTTGCACCTATAAGTAGCTTACATTACATTAAGCTATTAAATAGAAGAGTAAGAGGTTATTTATTGTGATATAACGGTATATTGCAAGCGTTTTTCATAGTTTCTTCTAAACTGTAGCGTTATTGTATATATACAAGTAGTTTTACTTATTATATTGCTATAAAGCCATAAAATGTAGTGTTTTCAATGATTTTAGCTAGTTATCGGTGATATATAGCTGTTTTCCTACAAATTGAAGTATAAAATCTTTTTTTTAGAATAATTTGCGTCTATAAGTAGCTTACATTACATTAAGCTATTAAATAGAAGAGTAAGAGGTTATTTATTGTGATATAACGGTATATTGCAAGCGTTTTTCATAGTTTCTTGTAAACTGTAGCGTTATTGTATATATACAAGTAGTTTTACTTATTATATTGCTATAAACCCATAAAATGTAGTGTTTTCAATGATTTTACCTAGTTATCAGTGATATATAGCTGTTTTCCTACAAATTGAAGTATAAAATCCTTTTTTTAGAATAATTTGCAATTATAAGTATCTTACATTACATTAAGCTAATAAAAAGAAAAGTAAGAGGTTATTTATTGTGATATAACGGTATATTGAAAGCGTTTTTCATAGTTTCTTGTAAACTGTAGCGTTATTGTATATATACAAGTAGTTTTACTTATCAGATTGCTATAAACCCAAAAAATGTAGTGTTTTCAATGATATTAGCTATTTATCGTGATATATAGCTGTTTTCCCACAAATTAAAGTATAAAATCCTTTTTTAGAATAATTTGCCCTATAAGTAGCTTACATTACATTAAGCTATTAAATAGAAGATAAGAGGTTATTATTGTGATATAACGGTATATTGCAAGCGTTTTTCATAGTTTCTTTAAACTGTAGCGTTATTGTATATATACAAGTAGTTTTACTTATTATATTGCTATAAACCCATAAAATGTAGTTTTCAATGATTTTAAATAGTTATCAGTGACATATAGCTGTTTTCCTACAAATGAAGTATAAAATCCTTTTTTAGAATATTTGCATATAAGTACTTACATTACATTAAGCTATTAAAAGAAAGTAAGAGGTTATTTTTAAGTATAAAGGTTTTCAAGTTTTTAAATTAGGTTTTATTTTTCATTTTCTTATTATTTTTGTATATTTTAAAAATTTTATTTAATTTAACTATTAATGATATAAGTTTTATTTACATTAAGTATATTCCCCTTTTTTAAAATTTGACTTAATTCTTAAAAAATTTAAGTTAATTTGAATAAAGGTATTATGGTTAAGATATTATTTTTAAATTTCTTAACTAGCGTATTATATTTTAAAGTATTTATTTTAATTTTAAAAATAATTTATGGAAAAATTTTTTTTATAGTATTATATAGCTGTTTTTAAAATTAAATTAAATCCTTTTTAGAATAATTTACCCTAAGTTCTTATTACATTAATATTAAAAGAAGGTAAGGTTTATTTATTGTGATAAACGGTATTTCATTTTATTTTTTTTTAAATATTATTTTATATACAATAGTTTATTTTTCATTAAACCCATAAAAGGGATTTTCGATTTAGTGTATGGGTATTAGCGTTTTCTAAATTGTATAAAATTTTTTTAAATAATTTTCCTATTTTGCATTAAAAATAAATGATTTAAATTAAAATAGGATTTATTGTTTTTAATGAAAAGTTTCTTAGTTTTCAATGTAGCTTATTTATTTAAATATAAATAGTTTTTAAATAAATGTAGGTATTAATGTTTTCTTTTTTAAATCTTTTTCCAAATTAAGGATAATTTTTTTTTAGAAAAAGCTAAAAGTAGTTAATTTAATTTAAATGGAGATAAGGTTTTTATTGGAAGTTTTCTTTTTTTCCGTTTTCATAATTTCTTTTAATTTTAATTTAATAAAAGTATTTTTATTTTTATTGTATAAAGAAAAATTTTTTCCATTTTTAAATTTTGTGAAAAATTGGGTTTTCTAAATTGAATAAACCTAAATATTTTACTTTAAATTTCTTTTTAATTAAGCTTTAAATTAAGGTTATTTATTTAAAAGTATTTAATTTTTTATTTTCTTTAAAAGTTTTTTAAAAATATTTATTATATATAGGTTAAAGGAAAAATTTTTTAATTTTAGTATTATTGGGTTTCTTTTTTAAAAAAAAAAAATTTTTTTTAAAAAATTTTTAAGGGGTTTTAATTTTACTTAAATTAGAAAGGGAAATTTTTTATTAATAATTTTAATTTTAATAGTTTTTAAATTAGCTTTATGTTAATAAAGGGTTTTTTTTTATTATATGATATCATAATGTAGTTTTAGATTAATTTTAATATAATAGTTTTTTTTAAATTAAATAAAATTTTTTAATTTTTATAATTTTTCATTTCTAAAAAAGAAAAGTAAATTATTTATTTGTTAAACTATAATTGAAAGTTTCATTTTAAGTAAGGGTTTTATATTTTACAAAGTTTTATATCATTGTTAAAAAAATTATTTTTAAAATTTTGTTTATGGATAATGTTTTTTCCTAAATGGAATAAAAAATTTTTAGATATTTTGTATAATAGCTTTTAATTTTAAAACTATTAAATAAATTTAAAGGTTTTTCATTATTAACTTTTATTGGAGGTTTTTTTTTTTTAAAATTTAAGGTTATTTCAAATTTTCTTATTTTTTGCTATAACACTTAAATTGTATTTAAAATTTTTAAATTTTAGCCAAAAGGTGTTTTCCAAAAGATTTTTAAAACCCCTTTTTAAAAAATTAATATAAAGTAGCTTTTTTACATTATAACTATAAAGTAAAGAATTTTAATGTATATAAAGTATATTAAGCGTTTTTTTTTTTGGAAAATATTTTTTAAATAAGTTTACTTTTAAAATTTTACTATAAACCAAAAATTTTTAATAATTATTTTGAATAAAGTTTTTTTTAAACTTTATTAATTAAAAATCTTTTTTATTTACATTTTAATTACTTAACCCATTAAAAGTTAAATTAGTATTTATGGATAAAGGTTTTTTTTTGTTTTTAAAGTTTTTTTTATAAAGTAGGTTTTTTATTAATAAAAATAAATATTTTTGATTTAAATATTTTATTATAGTTTTTTAAATTAGTATAATTTTTTTTAAATAATTTTACTATAATATCAACCATTAAATTTCAAAAATAAAATTTTGAGGTTTAATATGTAATTTAAAGTTATATAAAATTTTTAGTTTTTACTGTATTTTTTAATTAATATTTAATAAAGTGTTTTATAAAAAATTGTATAACTATTTTATTTCTATATTTAGCTTATTTAATATAAATTTTTTTTTAAATTAAATTTCCTTAAAAATACATTAATTTAAATTTTAATAAGAGAAGGGGGATTTATTGTGATAAACGTTTTTGCAGCTTTTTCATAGTTTTTTAAACTCTGTAGCGTTATTGTATATATACAAGTAGTTTTACTTATCATATTGCTATAAACCCATACAATGTAGTGTTTTCAATGATTTTAGCTATTTATCGGTGATATATAGCTGTTTTCCTACAAATTGAAGTATAAAATCCTCTTTTTAGAATAATTTGCACCTATAAGTAGCTTACATTACATTAAGCTATTAAATAGAAGAGTAAGAGGTTATTTATTGTGATATAACGGTGTATTGCAAGCGTTTTTCATAGTTTCTTCTAAACTGTAGCGTTATTGTATATATACAAGTAGTTTTACTTATTATATTGCTATAAAGCCATAAAATGTAGTGTTTTCAATGATTTTAGCTAGTTATCAGTGATATATAGCTGTTTTCCTACAAATTGAAGTATAAAATCCTCTTTTTAGAATAATTTGCACCTATAAGTAGCTTACATTACATTAAGCTATTAAATAGAAGAGTAAGAGGTTATTTATAGTGATATAACGGTATATTGCAAGCGTTTTTCAAAGTTTCTTCTAAACTGTAGCGTTATTGTATATTTACAAGTAGTTTTACTTATTATATTGCTATAAACCCATAAAATGTAGTGTTTTCAATGATTTTACCTAGTTATCAGTGATATATAGCTGTTTTCCTACAAATTGAAGTATAAAATCCTCTTTTTAGAATAATTTGCACCTATAAGTAGCTTACGTTACATTAAGCTATTAAATAGGAGAGTAAGAGGTTATTTATTGTGATATAACGGTATATTGCAAGCGTTTTTCATAGTTTCTTCTAAACTGTAGCGTTATTGTATATATACAAGTAGTTTTACTTATCAGATTGCTATAAACCCATAAAATGTAGTGTTTTCAATGATATTAGCTAGTTATCGGTGATATATAGCTGTTTTCCTACAAATAATTAAAATCCTGTTTTTAGAATATTTGCACCTACGGTAAGTTACATTCTTAACTAATTAAATAGAAGATACGGGTTTATTTATTTGTGATATAACGGTTAATAACATTTTCAATATTTCTTGTAAACTGTAGAGTTATTGTATAAGTACAAGTAGTTTTACTTATTATTGCTATAAACCCATAAAATGTAGTGTTTCAATGATATTAGCTATTTATCGGTTAAATATAGTTTTCTACAAATGAGTATTAAAATCTCTTTTTAGAAAGTTTGCACCTAAATAAGCTTACATTACATTAAGCTATTAAAAAAGTAAGAGGTTTTATTGTGATATAACGTTATATTGAAGCGTTTTCATAGGTTACTTGTAAACTGTGTGATTAGGTATATTCAAGCGTTTTTACTTTCAATTGCAGGTTATTAACCCATAAAATTAGTGTTTTCAATGATATTGCTATTTATCGGTATATAAGCTGTTTTCCTACAAATTGAAGTTAAAAATCCTCTTTTTAGATAATTGCAACTATATAAGCTTACATTTACTAATAATTATAGAAGTATAAGGTTATTATTGTGATATAACGGATATTGCAGGTTTTTCTATATCTTCTAAACTGTTAGCGCTTATTGTATTATATTGCTATAAAGCCATAAAATGTAGAGTTTTCAATGATTTTACCTAGTTATCAGTGATATATAGCTGTTTTCCTACAAATTGAAGTATAAAATCTTTATTTTAGAATAATTTGCACCTAAAAGTAGCTTACATTACATTAAGCTATTAAATAGAAGAGTAAGAGGTTATTTATTGTGATATAACGGTATATTGCAAGCGTTTTTCAAGTTTCTGGTAAAAATGTAGCGTTATTGTATATATACAAGTAGTTTTACTTATCATATGCTATAAACCATAAAATGTAGTGTTTTCAATGATTTTAGCTCTTTATCGGTGATATATAGCTGTTTTCCTACAAATTGAAGTATAAAATCCTCTTTTTAGAATAATTTGCACCTATAAGTAGCTTACATTACATTAAGCTATTAAATAGAAGAGTAGGAGGTTATTTATTGTGATATAACGGTATATTGCAAGCGTATTTCTTTAGTTCTTGTAAACTGTAGCGTTATTGTATATATACAAGTAGTTTTACTTATCATATTGCTATAAACCCATAAAATGTAATGTTTTCAATGATATTAGCTATTTTCGGTGATATATAGCTGTTTTCCTACAAATTGATGTATAAAATCCTCTTTTTAGAATAATTTGCACTATAAGTAGCTTACATTACATTAAGCTATTAAATAGAAGAGTAAGAGGTTATTTATTGTGATATAACGGTATATAGCAAGCTTTTTTCATAGTTTCTTGTAAACTGTAGCGTTATTGTATATATACAAGTAGTTTTACTTATCATATTGCTATAAACCCCTAAAATGTAGTGTTTTCAATGATATTAGCTATTTATCGGTGATATATAGCTGTTTTCCTACAAATTGAAGTATAAAATCCTCTTTTTAGAATAATTTGCACCTATAAGTAGCTTACATTACATTAAGCTATTAAATAGAAGAGTAAGAGGTTATTTATTGTGATATAACGGTGTATTGCAAGCGTTTTCATAGTTTCTTCTAAAATGTAGCGCTATTGTATATTTACAAGTAGTTTTACTTATTATATTGCTATAAACCCATAAAATGTAGTGTTTTCAATGATTTTACCTAGTTATCAGTGATATATAGCTGTTTTCCTACAAATTGGAGTATAAATCCTCTTTTTAGAATAATTTGCACCTATAAGTAGCTTACGTTACATTAAGCTATTAAATAGGAGAGTAAGAGTTATTTATTGTGATATAACGGTATATTGCAAGCGTTTTTTATAGTTTCTTGTAAACTGTAGCGTTTTGTATATATTACACGTAGTTTTACTTATCATATTGCTATAAAACCCATAAAATGTAGTGTTTTCAATGATTTAGCTATCTTCATCTGATATATATAGCGGTTTTCCTACATCGATTGATTATAAAATCCGTCTTTTTAGAATATTTGCACCTATAAGTAGCTTAAATTACATTAAGCTATTAATATAAGAGTAAGAGGTTATTTATTGTGTTAACGTATATTGCAAGCGTTTTCATATTTCTGTAACTGAAGCGATTATTGTATATACAAGTGTTTTCCTTATTATATTGCTATAACGCATAACATGTGAGTTTTCAATGATTTTTACCTAGTTATCAGTGATATATAGCCTGTTTTCCTACAACTTGAAGTATGAAAATCTTTATTTAGAAATATTTGCACCTAAAAGTAGCTTACATTACATTAAGCTATTTAATGCGAAGAGTAAGATGGTTATTTATTTTGATATAACGTATATTGGCAAGCGGTTTTTTTCATAGTCTTCTGGTAACTGTAGCGTTATTGTATATATACAAGTATTTTACTATCATATTGCTATAAACCCTAAAATGTAGTGTATTTCAATGATTTTAGCTCTTTACGGTGATATGTAGTCTGTTGTCCTACAACAATTGAAGTATAAAAATTCCTCTTTCTTAGAATAATTTGCACCTATAAAGTAGCTTACAGTTACATTAAGCTATTAAATAGAAGAGTATGAGGTTTTTATTGTGATATACGGTATATTGCAGCGTCTTTTCTTTAGTTCTTGTAACCTGTAGCGTTATTGTATATATACAATAGTTTTTACTTATCATATTGCTATAAACCCATAAAAATGTAATGTTTTCAATGATATTACTATTTATATCGGTGATATATAGCTTGTTTTCCCTACAAAGTTGATGTAAAATCCTCTTTTTAGAATAATTGCACCTATAAGTAGCTAGCATTACATTAAGCTATTATAGAAGAGTAAGAGTTTTTATTGTGATATAAGGTATATAGCAAGCTTTCTCATAGTTTCTTGTAACTGTACGGGTTTGTATATATACGTAGTGTTACTTATCATAGTGCTATAACCCATTAAAATGTGTGTTTTCAATGATTTAGCTATTTATCGGTGATATATCCTGTTTTCTAACAAATTGAGTATAAAATCCTCTTTTTAGAATAATTTGCACCTATAATAGCTTACATTACATTAAGCTATTAATAGAAGAGTACAAAAGGTTATTTATTGTGATATAACGGTTATTGCAAGCGTTTTTCATAGTTTCTTCTAACGTACGTTTATTGTATAATACAAGTAGTTTTTACTTATTATATTGCTATATAAACCCATAAAATGTAGTGTTTTCAATGATTTTACTAGTTATCAGTGATATAAGGCTGTTTTTCCTACAATTGAAGTATAAAATCCTCTTTTTTAGAATAAGTTGTGGCACCTATAAGTCACTTACATTACATTAAGCTATTAATAGAAGAGTAAGAGGTTTAGTTAGTGTGATATAACGGTAATTGCCATGCGTTTTTCATAGTTTCTTCTAACTGTAGCGCTATTGTATATTTAACAAGTATTTTATTTTATATTGCTATAACCCATAAAATGTAGTGTTTTAATGATTTTGACCTAGTTATCAGTGATATATAGCTGTT
The DNA here is from genome assembly GCA_016584305.1 of Chionoecetes opilio. NCBI lineage: Eukaryota > Metazoa > Arthropoda > Malacostraca > Decapoda > Majidae > Chionoecetes > Chionoecetes opilio. The sequence goes on from JACEEZ010013360.1 coordinate 118,550, forward strand.
TTCCCTACAAATTGGAGTATAAATCCTCTTTTTAGAATAATTTTGCACCTATAAGTAGCTTACGTTACATTAACTATTAAATAGGAGAGTAAGAAGGTTATTTATTGTGATATAAACTTATATTGGCCAAGCGTTTTTTCATAGATTTCTTGTAAATCTGTAAGCGTTATTGTATATATTACAAGTAGTTTTACTATTTATATTGCTATATTGTGAACCCTAAAATGTAGTGTTTTTCATGATATTAGCTATTTATCTGTGATATTATTGCTGTTTTTTCTCCCTACAAATTGAAATAACAATCCTCTTTTTTGAGATATTTGCACCTATAAAGTAATCTATCCATTACATTAGCCTTGCTAATAGAAGAGTAAGAGGTTATTTATATTATGATATGAAGAATCGAGTATAGTTGCAAGCGTTTTTCATATTTCTTGTAAACTGTAGCGTATATTGTATATTACATTAGTTTTACTTATCATATTGTGTGCTATCGACATCCCCATAAAATAGTAGTGTTTTCAATGATATTATCTATTTTTTAGCGGTGATATTAGCTGTTTTTCCTAAAATTGTAGTATAATAGCTCCTCTTTTTAGAATATTTGCACTATAGGAGTAGCTTACATTACTTAAGCTTATTAAATAGCAGAGTAATGGACGTTCATTTATTGTGATATACGGTATATTGCCAGCGTTTTTCATATGGTTCTTCTAAAGCTGTAGCGTTATTTTATATATACATAGTAGTTTTACTGATTATATTGCTATAACCCATAAATCTAGTGTTTCAATGATTGTCTGTGCTTCATCTAGTGTATCTGGATGATATCTATGCTGTTTTCCCGACAAATGGAAGTATACAACCTCTTTTTAGAAGAATTGCACTATCAAGTAGCTTACATTACATTAAGCTATAATAGATATATTAAGAATTATTTATTTGATATAACGGTAATATTGAAAGCGAATTTTTTCATAGGTTTTGTACCTGTAAGCGTTAGTATATATACAAGTAATTTTACTTATCATTTGTCTATAAACCCATAAATGTAGTTTTTTTCAATGATCTTACCTATTTATTCGTGAATATATAATCTGTTTGCCTCATAATTGAAGTATAAATCCTCTTTTAGAACTAATTGACCTATCAGTACTTACATTACATTATGCCCTATCATCAAAGAGCAAGAGCCTATGCGGTTATTTATTGTGATATAACTGTATTATTAATCAACGTTTTTCATAGTTTCTTGTAAACTGTAGCGTTTATTTATATATACCGAGTAGTTTTACTTAATCACTATTGCTTTTAGAAACCATAAAATGTAGTGTTTTTCAATGATATTGCTATTATCTGATCTATATAGCTGTTTTCCTACATAATTTGCAGTATAAAAATCCTCATTTTTAGAATAATTTGCACCTATAAGTAGCTTACTTACATTAAGCTATTAAATAGAGAGTAGAGGTTTATCTATTGTGATATAACTATAGTGCACAGCGTTTTTCATATTTATCTCTTGTAAACTGTATCGTTATACTATTACGATGGCAAGTAGTTTTACTTATTATATTGCTATAAACCCATATATGTGTGTTTTCCAATGGATTTTAGCTAGTTATTCAGTGATATTAGTTGTTTTCCTAGCATTGAAGTAAAAATCCTTTTTAGAATATTTGCACCTATATAGCTTACATTACATTAAGCTACTTAATAGAAGGGTAAGAGGTTATTTATTGTGATATAACGGTATATTGCAAGCGTTTTTCATAGTTTCTTGTAAACTGTAGCGTTTTAGTGTATAATAAACGTAGTGTTTACTTATTATATTGCTATAACCATAAAATGTGTGTTTTCAATGATTTTACATATTATCAGTGATATATAGCTGGTTTTTCTACACAATTGAGTATAAAATCCCGTTTTTTAGAATAATTTGCAATTATAAGTATCTTACATTAATTAAGCTATAAAAGAAAGTAAGAGGTTTTATTTTATTGTGATATATGGTATAGATTGCAAGCGTTTTATCATAGTTTTTTCTAAACTGTATCGTTAATGGTTATATAACGTGTTTCTTACTTTATTATATTGCTATACCCATAAATTTATGTTTTTCATGATTTTACGATAGTTTTTATCAGTGACATATAACTGTTTTCCTGACAAATTGACAGTCTATTAATCCTCTTTTTTGAATAATTTTGCACCTATAAGTAGTTACATTACATAAGCTATTAATATAAGAGTAAGGGGTTTTATTGTGATATAATAACGTATATTGCAGCGTTTTTCATATTTGCACTTGTAAACTATAGCGTTATTGTAATATATACAAGTGGTTTTACCTTATCAATTTGCTATAAAACCCATAAAATGTAGTGTTTTCAATGATATTACTTATTTATCGGTTGTATAGATACTACTGGGTTTTCATACAAATTGAAAGTATAAATCCTCTTTTTAGAATAGTTGCACCTATACGTAGCCTGCCATTCTAAGCTCTTATTTAGAGAGTAAGAGGTTAGTTTTGTGATTAACGCTATATTGCAAGCATTTTTCAGAGTTTCTTCTAAACTGTAGGCGTTATTGTATATTCTATGAGTGTTTTACTTATTAAATATGCTATAAACCCATAAAATGTAGTGTGTTTCATGATTTTAGCTAGTTATGGCAAGTGATATATAGCTGTTTTCCTACAAATTTGAAGTAAAATCTTTTTTTTTGAATAATTTGTCACCTATAATAGCTTACATTAACATTAAGCTAATAGATAGAAAGTAAGAGGTTATTTATTGTGATCTAACGGTATATAGCAAACGTTTTTCATAGTTTCTTGTACACGTAGCGGTTTATGTATAATTACAGTAGTTTTCTCATCTATTGCTCTATTAAACCCATAAATGTAGTGTTTTCAATGTATTAGCTATTTATGGGTGATATATAGAGCTGTTTTCCTACAAATTGAAGTATAAAATCCTCTTTTTAGATAATTTGCACCTATAAGTGCTTACACTTCCATGCAGCTATTAAATGAAGGAGTAAGAGGCTATTTAATTGTTGATATAAACGGTATATTGCAAGCGTTTTTCATAGTTTTCTGTAAACTGTAGCGTTATTGTATATTACAAGTATTTTACTTAATATATTGCTAATTAACCCATAAGATGTAGTGTTTTTCAATGATTTTAGCTAGTTTATCAGTGATATAGCGCTGTTTTCCTACAAATTGAAGTAATAAAAATCTTTTTTTGAATAATTTGCACCTATAGTAGCTTACTTACATTAAGCTATAAATAGATGTAAGGAGGTTTATTTATTGTGATACTAACGGTATATTGCCATGCGTTTTTCAAAGAAGAGAAAATAGTATTCTTGTAAACTGGTACCGTTATTGTATATATATCCAGTAGTTTTACTTTATCATATTGCTATAAACCCATAAAATGTATTGTTTTCAATGATATTAGCTATTTATCGGTGATATATAACTGTTTCCTCAATTGAAGTATACAAATCCTCTTTTTAGATATTTGGCACCGATATGTAGCTTACATTACCATTAAGCTAATAATTAGAAGATAATAGTTATTTTTGTGATATAAACGGTATATTGCAAGCGTTTTTCAATAGTTTCCTTGTAAGACTGTAGCGTTTTTTTTTATTATACAAGTAGTTTTACCTTATCATATTGCTATACAACCCAGTAAAATGTATTGTTTTCAATGATTTAGCTATTTATTCGGGTGATATATGGTCTGTTTCCTACAAATTGAGTATAAGAATCTCTTTTTTACGCATAAGCTTTTGCACCTATAAGTACTTACATTACTTAAGCTATTAAATAGCAGAGTAAGAGGTTATTTATTGTGATATAACGGTATTAGCAAGCATTTTTCATAGTTGTTCTGTAAACTGTAGCGTTATTGTATAATAGCCAGTAGTTTTACTTATCATAATTTGCTATAAAACCCATAAATGTGTTGTTTTCAAATGATTATTAGCTGATTTATCCGGTTTATAACAAAGCTGTTTTTTCTCCTCAATTGAAGTATAAATCCTCTTTTTAGAAATAATTTGCACCTATAAGCACCTTACATTACATTAAGCTATGAAATAGAGAGTAGAGTTATTTATTGTGATATATACGGTATATTGCAAGCGTTTTTCTTAGTTTCTTCTAAACTGTGCGTTTTGTATATATACACAGTAGTTTTACTATTATATTGCTATAAAGCCATAAAATTGTTAATGAGTTTTTCATGATTTTAACCTAGTTATCAGTGATATATAGCTGTTTTCCTAACAATTTGAAGTATAATCTTATTTAGAATCTTTTTGCACTAAGTAGCTTACATTACCTTAAGCTATTAATAAGAAGAGAGAGGTTATTTATTGTGATATAACGGTACTATTGCAAGCGTTTTTCATATTTCTGGTAAACTGTAGCGTTTTTGATATATACAAGTAGTTTTTGTACTTATCATATTGCTATAGACCCATAAAATGAGTGTTTTTCATGATTTAGCTCTTTAATCGGTGATATATGCTGTTTTGCCTACAATTGAATATAAAATCCTCTTTTTAGAATATTTTGCCTATAAGTACTTACATTCATTAAGCTATTAAATAAGAAAGTCATATGTTATTGTATGTGATATAGTTATATGCAAGCGTTTTTCCATAGTTTTCTTCTAAACATGTTAGCTTTATTGTATATATACAAGTAGTTTTTTACTTATACATTGCTATAAAAGCCATAAAATGTAGTGTTTTCCAAATGATTTTAGCTAGTTAATCGTGTATATAGCTGTTTTCCTACAATTTGAAGTATAAAATCCTCTTTTTAAGAATAATTTGCTACCTATAAGTAGCTTACATTAACTTATTGCTATAAAGAAGAGTAAGAGGTTATTTATTGTGGTATAACGGTATATTGCAAGCGTTTTTCATAGTTTTTCTTCTAACTGTAGCGTTTTTGTATTTACAAGTATTTTTCTTATTTATATTGCTATAAACCCATAACATGGTAGTGTTTTCAATGTGATTTTAACTAGTATTCACGTCTATTGATGATTAGCTCTCGACTTTGTGTCCTACACGTATATGCGGGAGGTTATAAAATCCTCTTTTTAGAATTATTTGCACCTATAAGTTAGTCTTACGAGTTACATTAAGCTATTAAATAGGAGAGTAAGAGGTTATTTATTGTGAATACGTATATTGCAAGCGTTTTTCATAGTTTCTTGTAAACTGTAGCGTTATTGTATATATGCAAATAGTTTGACTTATTATATTGCTATAAGCCTAAAATGTATGTTTTCAATGATTTTGCTAGTTATCAGTGACTATAGCTGTGTCCTAAAAATTGAAGTATAAAAAAAGCCCTCTTTTTAGAATAATTTGCACTATACGTAGCTTCATTACATTAGCTATTAAATAGAAGAGTAGGGGGGGGGGGGGGGGGGGGGGGGGGTTTATTTATTGTCATATAACTGTATATTGCAGCGTTTTTTCATAGTTTCTGTAAACTATAGCGTTATTGTATATATACATTGTTTTTACTTATCACATTGCTTATAAACCCATAAAATGTAGTGTTTTCAATGATATTAGCTAAGTTTATCGTGATATATAGTGTTTTCCTTACAAATGAGGTAATAAATCCTCTTTTTAGAATAATTTTGCACCTATAAGTTAGCGTCATTACATTAAGCTATTAATAAAGAGTAAGAGGTTATTTATTGTGATATACGGTATATTGCAAGCATTTTTTCATAGTTCTTCTAAACTGTACGTTTATTGTATAGATAAAAGTAGTTTTACTTATTTATTGCTATACAACCCATAAAATGTAGTGTTTTCAATGATTTTTGCTAGTTATCGTGATATATAGCTGTTTTTCTTCACCCAAATTGAAGTTAAAATCTTTTTTTTAAATACTTTTGCACTATAAGTAGGGTCTTACATTACATTAAGCTAATAATAGAAGGTAGAGGTTATTTATTGTGATATAAACGTATATAGCAAAACGTTTTTCTCATAGTTTCTTGTAAACTGTAGCGTTATGGTATATATACAAGTATTTTTACTCATCATATTGCTATACCCATAACATGTAGTGTTTTCAATGAGATAGCTATTATGGGTGATATATAGCTGGTTTCCTCAATTGAAGTATAAATCCTCTTTTTAGAATATCTTTGCACCTATAGTAGCTTACATTACATTAGCCTATGAAATAGAGGAGTAGATAGTCTATTTATTGTGATAATAACGGTATATATATTGCAAGCGTTTTCATAGGTTCTTGTAAACTGTAGCTTTATTGTTATATATACAGTAGTTTTAAACTTATTATATTGGCTATAAAACCATAAATGATGTTTTTCAAATGAGTTTAGCTAGTTATCATGATATATAACTGTTTTTCCTACAATGAGGTATAAATCCTCTTTTTAGAATAATTTTGCACTATAAGTATCTTACATTACATTAAACTAATCAATGAAGAGTAAGACGTTATTTGTTGTGATATAACGGGTAATATTGCAGCGTTTTTCTAGTTTTTCTGTTAACTGTAGCGGTATTGTAATATATACAAGTAAGTTTTACTTAATATATTCTATAAACCCTAAAATGTAGTGTTTTCAATGATTTAGCTAGTTTTTCGTGATATATAGCTGTTTTTCCTACAAATTGAAGATAGAAATCGTTTTTTTTAAGGATATTTGCACCTATAAGTAGCTACATTGACATTAAAGCTATTAAATGAAGAGTAAGAGGTTTATTTTTGTGATATCACCGTATATTGCAAGCGTTTTTTCATAGTTTCTTGTAACTGAGGCGGGGAGGTTATTTGTATATATACAAGTAGTTTTCTTATCATTTGCTATAACACCCATAAAATGTAGTGTTTTCCAATGATATTAGCTATTTATCGGTGATATATAACTGTTTTCCTACAAATTGAAGTATAAAATACTCTTTTTTAGAATATTTGCACCGATATGTGAGCTTACATTCATTAAGCTAATAAATAGAAGAGTAATAGGTTATTTATTGTGATATACGGTATATTGCAAGCGTTTTTCATAGTTTCTTGTACTGTAGCGTTATTGTATATATACAAGTAGTTTCTATCATATTGCTATAAACCCCATAAAAGGATTGTTTTCAATGATATTAGCTATTTATCGGTGATATTATACGCCTGTTTTCCTACAAATGAAGTATAAAAATCCTCTTTTTAGATAATTTGCACATATAAGTAAGACAAAAAAAAAAAACCCTACATTACATTAAGCTATTAAATAGAATAGTAGGAGGTATTATTGTGATATACGTTATATAGCAAGCTTTTCAATAGTTTCTTGTAACTGTGCGTTTATTGTTAATATACAGTAGTTTTATTTATCATATTGCTTATAACACCCATAACTGTAGTGTTTTCAATATATTAGCTATTTATCTGATATATATAGCTGTTTTCCCTACAAATTGAAGTATAAACCGCTTTTAGAATAATTTGCACCTATAAGTAGCTTACTTACTTAAGCTTATTCAATCCAGAGTAGGAGGTTATTTATTGGGATAGAACCGGTATATTGGCAAGCGTTTTTCATAGTTTTCTTGTAAATACTGTGCGGTTTATTGTATTCTTATACAAGTAGTATTTACTTATCGATTGCTAATAAACCCCTAAAGTGTAGTGTTTTCAATGTATTAGCTATTTTCGTTATATTAAAAGCGGTTTTCCTACAAATTGAAGTATAAATCCTCTTTTTAGAATTAATTTGCACCTATAGTAGCTTACATTACTTAAGCTATTAGATAGAAGAGTAGAGGGTTATTGTAATTGTGATATAACGGTAATATGCAAGCGTTTTTCATAGTTTTCTTCTAAACTGTAGCGTTATTGTATATCTACCATAGTTTTACTTATTATAGTGCTATAAAGCATAAAATGGTAGAGTTTTCAATGATTTTACCTATTATCAGTGATATTACTGTTTTCCTAAAATTGAAAGTATAAATCTTTATTTTAGAATAATTTGCACCTTAAAAGTAGCTTCTTACATTAGCTATTAAATAGAAGATTAAGAGTTATTTATTTGTGATATAAAGTATATTGCCAAGCGTTTTTTTCATAGTTTCTGGTAAACTGTAGCGTTATTGTATATAATACAACATTAGTTTTACTTATCACTATTGCTATCAACCCTAATTAGTGTTTTCAATGATATTAGATCTTTATTATCAGGTTGATATATATATGTTTTCCTACAATTGAAGTATAAAATCCTCTTTTTAGAATAATTTGCCCTATATGTAGCTACATTCATTAAGCTATTAATAGAACAGTAAGAGGGTTATTTATTGTGATATACCGTATATTGTCAAGCGTTTTTATCATAGTTTCTCTAACTGTAGTCGTTTTGTATATATGATCATTATTTTACTCTCATATGCTATATTGTGAACCCATAAAATGTAAGTGTTTTCATGATATTAGCTATTTATCGGTGATATATAGCTGTTTTCCTACAAATTGAAGTATAAATCCATCTTTTTAGAATAATTTGCACTATAAGTAGCTTACATTACATTATCTATTAAATTAGAAGAGTAAGAGTTTATTATTATTGTGATATAACGAGTGTATTGCAAGCTTTTTCATAGTTTCTTCTAAACTTAGCGTATTGTATATATACAGTAGTTTTTACTTATTATATTGCTATAAAGCCCTAAATTTGTATTGTTTTTCAATGATTTAGCTAGTTATTCAGTGCTATTAGCTCGTTTCACATACAATTGAAGTATAAAATCCTCTTTTTAGAATATTTCACCTATAGGTAGCTTACATTACATTAAGCGATGAATAGAAGAGTAGAGGTTATTTATTGTGAATATAAACGTATATTGCAAGCGTTTTTCATAGTTTTCTTCTAAACTGTAGCGTTATTGTCATATTTACAAGTAGTTTTACTTATTATTTGCTATAAACCATAAAATGTAGTGTTTTTTCAAGGGGGGGATGATTTTTACGTAGTTATCAGTGAGATATACTGGCTGTTTTCCTACAAATTGGAGTATAAAATCCTCTTTTTAGATAATTTGCACCTATAGTAGCTTACGTTACATTAAGCTATTAAATAGGAGATAAAGGTTATTTATTGTGATTACGGTAAATTGCAAGCGTTTTTTTCATAGTTTTCTTGTAAACTGTTTCGCGTTATGTATATATACAAGTAGTTTTTACTTATTATATTGCTATAAACCACCATAAATGTAGTGTTTTCAATGAATATTGCTATTTATCGGTGATATATATAGCTGTTTTCCTACAAATTGAATATACAATCCTTTTTTTAGAATAATTTGCCCTATAAGTATCTTACATTACATTAAGCTGAATAAATAGAAGAGCAATAGGTTATTTATTTATGATATACGGTATATTGCAAGCGTTTTTCATAGTTCTTGTAAAATGTAGCGTTAATTGTATATATACAAGTAGTTTGAACTTATCAGATTGCTATAAACCCATAAATTAGTGTTTTTTCAATGATATTAGCTATTTATCGGTGATATATAGCTGTTTTCCTACAAATTTCAGTATAAAACTCCTCTTTTTAAATAATTTGCACCTATTAAGTAGCTTACAATTACATTAGCTATAAATAGAATAGTAATTAGGTTAGTTTTGTGATATAACGGTATATTGCAAGCGTTTTTCATAGTTTTCTTCTAACCTGTAGTCGTATTGGATATTACAATTAGTTTTACTTTATTATATTGCTATAAACCCATAAAATGTAGTGTTTTCAATGATTTTATCTATATCGTGATATATAGCTGTTTTCCTCCAAATTGAGTATAAAAAACTCTTTTTAGAATAATTTGCACTATAGTAGCTTACATTACATTAAGCTATTAAATAGAAGCATAAGAGGTTTACTTATTGTATCTATAACGGTATATGCAAGCGTTTTTTTCATAGGTTTTTCTTGTAAACTGTATCGTTTATTGTATATATACAAGTAGTTTACTTATCATATTGCTATAAACCATAAAAGTAGTGTTTTCAATGATATTTCCTATTAATCGGTGATATTTCTGTTTTCCTACAACTTGAAGTATAAAATTCCTCCTTTTTAGATATTTGCACCTATAAGTACCTACATTACATAAAGCTAATATAGAAAGAGTAAGAGGTTATTTATTGTGATATCGGTAATATAGCAAACGTTTTTTCATATTTCTTGTAAACGGTACGCGTTATTGTATATATACTTAGTTTACTTATCATCATTGCTATAAAAACCCATATAATGTCGTGTTTTCATGATATTAGCTATTTTATCTGATATATATAGCTGTTTTCCTAAAATTGAAGTATAAAATCCTCTTTTTAGAATATTTGCACCTTATAAGTATCCTTACATTACATTAAGCTATAAATAGAAGAGTAAGTAGGTTATATATTGTGATATAACGGTATATGGCGAGCGGTGTTTTCATAGTTTCTTCTTCTGAAACTGTAGCGTTATAAGTATATAGAAAATATTTTTTTACTTATTAATATTTGCTATAAACCCATAAAATGTAGTGTTTCAATGATTTAGCTAGTTTTCAGTGATATATATTTTTTCCTAAATTGAAGTCATAAAATCCTCTTTTTAGAATAATTTGCACCTATAAGTAGCTTACCATTACATTAAGCTATTATAAAGTAAGAGGTTATTTATTGTGATATAACGGTATATGTCAGCGTTGTCATAGTTTCTTGTACACTGTAGCGTTAATTGTATAATAACAAGTAGTTTTTACTTATTATATTGCTATACTAACCCATAAAATGTAGTGTTATTCAATGATTTAAACCTAGTTATCATTGGATATATAGCTGTTTTTTCTACAAATTGAAGTTAACATCCTTTTTTAAATAATTTGCAATTATAGTATCTTACTTACATTAAGCTAATAATAATAAAAGTAAGAGTTATTTCTTGTGATATAACGGTATATTGCAAGCGGTTTTTCATAGTTTTCTTCCCTACTGTAGCGTTATTGTATAATAATACAAGTAGTGTTTACCTTTATTATTTGCTATAAACCCTAAATGTAATGTTTTCATGATTTTAGATAGTTTCTTCTAGTGACCTTATGCTGTTTCCGTTTTCCTACAACTTGAAGTTAAAATCCTCTTTAGAATATTTGCACCTATAAGTAGCTTACATTACATTAAGCTATTAAATAGAGAGTATGGGGTTATTTATTGTGATAAACGGTAATATTGCAAGCGTTTTTCATAGTTTTCTGTAACTATGCGTTATTGTATAGATACAAGTGGTTTTATTCTCATCACTTGCTATAACCCATAAAATGTAGTGTTTTCAATGATATTAGCTATTTATCGTGATAATAGCCCTGTTTTCCTCCTACAATTGAAGTATAAATCCTCTTTTTAGAATAATTTGCACCTATAAGTATCTTACATTACATTAAGCCTATTAAATAAGAATAGAGGTTTATTTATTGTGATATCATGGTAAATTGCAAGCAGTTTTCATAGTTTTCTCTAAACTGTAGCGTTATTTGTAAATATATAAAAGTAGTTTTACTTTATTATATTGCTATAAACCCATAAATTAGTGTTTTCATGATTTTAGATAGGTTATCAGTGTATATAGCTGTTGTTCCCCTACAATCGAAGTATAAAATCTTTTTTTTAAATAATTTTCACCTATAAGTATCTTACATTACATTAAGCTAATAAATAAGAATATAAGAGTTTATTTTATTGTGATATACGTATATAGCAAACTTTTTCACCGTTCTGTAAAACTGTAGCGTTATTGTATATATCCATAGTTTTACTCATCAAATTTGCTATAAACCCATATTGTATTTTTTCATGTATTGCTATTTAAATGGGTGATATATAGTGTTTTCCTACAAATGAAGTATAAAATCCTCTTTTAGAAATAATTTGCACATATAACAGCTTACATTACATTAAGCTATTAAATAGAGGATTAAGAGGTTATTTATTGTGATATAACGTATATTGCAAGCGTTTTTCTAGTTTTCCTTGTAACTGTAGCGTTTATTGTATAGTACAAGTAGTTTTTACTTAATTATTGGCTATAAACCCCTAAATGTAGTGTTTTTCATGATTTTAGCTAGTTATCGTGATATATAACTGTTTTCTACAAATTGAAGTATAAAATCCTCTTTTATAATAATTTGCACCTATAAGTTATCTTACCATTACATTAAGCTAATAAATGATAGTAATACGTTATTGTTTGTGATATAACGGTATAGTTGGCAAGCGTTTGTTCATAGTTTCTTGTAAACTGTAGGCTTTTATGTATATATACAAGTATTTACTTTAATATATTGCTATAAACCCATAAAATGTAGTGTTTCAATGATTTTAGCTAGTTATCAGTGATATATATCTGTTTTCCTAAATTGAAGTATAAATCTTTTTTTTTAGATATGTTGCACCTATAAGTAGCTTACATTACATTAAGCGATAAATTCGAAGAGTAAGAGGTTATTTATTGTGATCTAACGTATATTGCAGCGTTTTTCATAGTTTGCTTGTCAACTGTACGTTATTGTATATATACAAGTAGTTTACTATCATATGCATAAACCCATAAAATGTGTGGTTTTTCAATGATATTGCTATTTATCGGTGATATAAACTGTTTTCCTACAAATGCATTTAATCCTCTTTTAGAATAATTTGCACTATATGTAGCTTACATTACATTAGCTAATAATAGAAGAGTAATAGGTTCTTTATTGTGATATAACGGTATAATTGCAAGCGTTTTTCATAGTTTCCTGTAAACTGTAGTCGTTAATTGTATATATCCAAGTAGGTTTTTACTTATCATATTGCTATAAACCACAACATGGTATGTTTTCAATGATATTAGCTATTTAGCGGGGATATATAGCTGTTTTTCCTAACAAATTGAAGTCTAAAATCCTCTTTTTTTATAATAATTTGCACCTATAATAGATTACTTCCCATTAAGCTAGTAATAGAAGAGTAGGGAGGGTATTTATTGTGATTAACGTATATAGCAAGCATTTTTTCATAGTTTTTTGTAACTGTAGCGTTTTATTGTATATATACAGAGTTTTACTTAGCATATTGCTATAACCCATAAAATGTGTGGTTTCAATGATATTAGCTATTTATCGGTGATATATAAGCTGTTTTCCTACGAATTGGAAGTATAAAATCGCTTTTTAAGAAGTAGTTGCACCTATAAGTGCTTCACATTAAAAAAAAAAAAAAAAAAAATACTTAACTATTAATAGAATAGTAAGAGGTTATTTATTGTGATATAACGGTATCTTGCAAGCAGTTTTTCAGAGTTTCTTCTAAACTGTAGCGTTATTTATGATACACGTAGTTTTACTTATTATATTGCTATAAAGCCTTAAAATGTAGTGTGTTTCAATGATTTTAGCTAGTTATCATGATAATAGCTGTTTTCCGACAAATTGAAGTATAAAATCTTTATTTTAGAATAATTTTGCACCTAGTAGCTTACATTACATTGAAGCTATTAACTAGAGTGTAGAGGTATTTATTGTGATATAACGGTATATTGCAAGCGTTTTTCATAGTTTTCTTGTAACTGTAGGTTATTCTATATATGCCAAGTAGTTTTAACTTCTCAATATTGCTATAAACCCCAAAATGTATTGATTTTCAATGATATTAGCTATTTATGAGGTTGGATATATACTGTTTTTCCTACCAAATTGACGTAAAAAAATCCTCTTTTAAATATTTGCCCTATAGTAGCTTACATTACATTCACATTAATAGAATAGTAAGGATGTTATTATTGGGGGGGGGGGGGGGGAGGCGGGGGGGGGGGGGGGGGGGGGGGGGAAGGAGAGGGGGGGGGGGGGGGGGGGGGGGGGGGGGGGGGGTGGGAGGGGGGGGGGGGGGGGGGGGGGGGGGGGGGGGGGGGGGGGGGGGGGGGGGGATTATAAAACGGTATATTGCAAGCGTTTTTCATAGTTTTCCTTGTAAACTGTAGCGTTATTGTATATATACAGTATTTTACTTATCAATTGCTATAAACCCAATAAAATCGTGTGTTTTCATGATATTAGCTATTTATCGTGATATATAGCTAGTTTTCCTACAAATTGAAGTATACATAACTTTTTTTAGAATAATTTGCACTATAAGTAGCTTACATTACATTATCCTATAAATGAAGAGTAAGAGGTTATTTATTGTTGATATAATCGGTATATTGCAAGCGTTTTTCATAGTTTCTTGTACTGTAGCGTTTTGGTATATATACAAGTTTCACCTTATCAAATTGCTATAAACCCGTAAATGTAGTTTTTTCAATGATATTAGCTATTTATCGGTGATATATGCTGCTCTCCTACAAATTGAAGTAATACAATCCTTTTTTTAGAATCATTTTGCACCTATAAGTACCTAACTTACATTAATCTTTAATAGAAGAGGAAGAGGTTATTTATTGTGATATAACTGTATATAGCAAAAGTTTTTCATAGATTCTGTAAACTGTAGCGTTATTGTATATATACAAGTGTTTTTACTTATCATATTGCTATAACCCATAATATGGTATTGTTTTCAATACCTATTATCTATTTATATCGGTGATATATAGCTGTTTTCTACAATTGATGTATAAAATCCTCTTTTTAGAATAAGTTGCACCTAGAGTAGGCTTACTTTTACATTAAGCTATTAATAGAGAGTAAAGGTTATTTATTGTGATATACGGTATTAATGCAGCTTTTTCATAGTTTCTTGTAAACTGTAGCGTTATTGTATATATACAAGATAGTTTTACTTATCATATTGCTATAAACCCAGAAAATGTAGTTTTCAATGAATTAGCTATTTATCGGTGATATATAGCTGTTTTTCCTACAAATTGAAGTATAAAATCCTCTTTTTAGAATAATTTGCACTATAAGTAGCTTACATTACATTAAGCTATTAAATAAAAGTGGAGGTTATTTTATTGTGATATAACGGTATATAGCAAGCATTTTTCATAGTTTCTTTAAACTGTAGGTTATTGTATATATACAAGAGTTTTACTTATCATATTGCTATAAACCCAGAAAATGTAAGTGTTTTCAATGATATTAGCTATTTATCGGTGATTTATAGCTGTTTTTCCTACAAATTGAAGTATAAAATCCTCTTTTTTTAGAATAGTTGCACCTATAAGTAGCTTACATTACATTAAGCTATTAAATAGAAGTAGTAAGAGGTTATTTATTGTGATATACGGTATATTGCAAGCGTTTTTCATAGTTTCTTCTAAACTGTAGCGTTATTGTATATATACAAGTAGTTTTACTTATTATATTGCTATAAACCTTAAAATGTAGTGTTTTCAATGATTTTAGCTAGTTATCAGTGTATATATGCTTTTCCTACAAATTGAAGTATAAAATCTTTTTTTAGAATAATTTGCACCTAAAAGTAGCTTACATTACATTAAGCTATTAAATAGAGTGTAAGAGGTTTATTTATTGTGATATACGTATATTGCAAGCGTTTTTCATAGTTTTCTTGTAAACTGTAGCGTTATTGTATTATCAGTAGTTTTACTTATCATATTGCTATAAACCCATAAAATGTATTGTTTTCAATGATATTAAGCTATTTATGGGTGATATATAGCTTTTTCCTACAATTGAGTATAAAATCTCTTTTTAGAATAATTTGCACCTATAAGTAGCTTACATTACATTAAGCTATTAAATAGAAGAGTAAGAGGTTATTTATTGTGATATAACGGTATATTGCAAGCGTTTTTCATAGTTTCTTGTAAACTGTAGCGTTATTGTATATATACAAGTAGTTTTACTTATCAAATTGCTATAAACCCGTAAAATGTAGTGTTTTCAATGATATTAGCTATTTATCGGTGATATATAGCTGCTCTCCTACAAATTGAAGTATACAATCCTTTTTTTAGAATAATTTGCACCTATAAGTACCTTACATTACATTAAGCTTATAAATAGAAGAGTAAGAGGTTATTTATTGTGATATAACGGTATATAGCAAAAGTTTTTCATAGATTCTTGTAAACTGTAGCGTTATTGTATATATACAAGTAGTTTTACTTATCATATTGCTATAAACCCATAATATGTAGTGTTTTCAATAATATTAGCTATTTATCGGTGATATATAGCTGTTTTCCTACAAATTGATGTATAAAATCCTCTTTTTAGAATAATTTGCACCTATAAGTAGCTTACTTTACATTAAGCTATTAAATAGAAGAGTAAGAGGTTATTTATTGTGATATAACGGTATATTGCAAGCGTTTTTCATAGTTTCTTGTAAACTGTAGCGTTA
Organism: Chionoecetes opilio; assembly: GCA_016584305.1. NCBI lineage: Eukaryota > Metazoa > Arthropoda > Malacostraca > Decapoda > Majidae > Chionoecetes > Chionoecetes opilio. The sequence continues at coordinate 134,970 of JACEEZ010013360.1, forward strand.
TTGTATATATACAAGTAGTTTTACTTATCAAATTGCTATAAACCCGTAAAATGTAGTGTTTTCAATGATTTTAGTTAGTTATCGGTGATATATAGCTGTTTTCCTACAAATTGAAGTATACAATCCTTTTTTTAGAATAATTTGCACCAATAAGTAGCTTACATTACATTAAGCTAATAAATAGAAGAGTAAGAGGTTATTTATTGTGATATAACGGTATATTGCAAGCGTTTTTCATAGTTTCTTGTAAACTGTAGCGTTATTGTATATATACAAGTAGTTTTACTTATCATATTGCTATAAACCCATAAAATGTAGTGTTTGCAATGATTTTAGCTAGTTATCAGTGAAGAGTTTTTTTTTTCTCTAAAATGAAGTATATTTCTTCATATCTGTAGCTAAATAGCTTTTGATATTTGCTACAACTATATTTTACAAAATTAATAGCTAAAAATATGTATTTTTCATGAAATTTAGATATCAATTTTAATCCTAAAAACAATGGTTTTTCAAGTATTTTAATGTATTTTTGAATGGCTAAAAAATGTCGAAATTTGACTTTAATCAACACTTTTACACAACTATATTTTACAATGTTATGAGCTCAAAATATGTATTTTTCATGAAATTTATGTATCAATTTATTCTTAAAAACAACGTTTTTTCAAGTGTTTTAATGCATTTTTGAAGGGCTAAAAAATGTCGAAAATTGACATTATTCAGCCCTTTTTATGATAGCGAAATTCAAAATGTGGTATTATAGTTGTTTTCGTTAGAAATTGCTATTTGAAACTACTGTAAGCTTATAATAGGAGTTTGAGACTCTATATTGTGATACAATTGTATATTATACGTGTTTTTCATAGTTTCTTGTTAATTGTAGTGTTATATCATTAATAGAAGGAATTTACGTTATGATAATGCTTTATACCCTCAAAATGTGTTCTTTTCAATGATTTTAGCTAGTTATCGGTGATATATAGCTGTTTTCCTACAAATTGAAGTATACAATCCTTTTTTTAGAATATTTGCACCTATAAGTAGCTTACATTACATTAAGCTATTAAATAGAAGAGTAATAGGTTATTTATTGTGATATAACGGTATATTGCAAGCGTTTTTCATAGTTTCTTGTAAACTGTAGCGTTATTGTATATATACAAGTAGTTTTACTTATCATATTGCTATAAACCCGTAAAATGTAGTGTTTTCATTGATATTAGCTAGTTATCGGTGATATATAGCTGTTTTCCTACAAATTGAAGTATAAAATTATCTTTTTAGAATAATTTGCACCTATAAGTAGCTTACATTACATTAAGATATTAAATAGAAGAGAAAGAGGTTATTTATTGTGATATAACGGTATATTGCAAGCGTTTTTCATAGTTTCTTGTAAACTGTAGCGTTATTGTATATATTCAAGTAGTTTTACTTATCATATTGCTATAAACCCATAAAATGTAGTGTTTTCAATGATTTTAGCTAGTTATCAGTGAAGAGTTTTTTTTTTCTACAAATTGAAGTATATTTCTTTATATCTGTACCTAAATAGCTTTTGATATTTGCTACAACTATATTTTACAAAATTAATAGCTAAAAATATGTATTTTTCATGAAATTTAGATATCAATTTTAATCTTATAAACAAAGTTTTTTCAAGTATGTTAATGTATTTTTGAAAGGCTAAAAAATATCGAAATTTGACATTATTCAGTACTTTTACACAACTATATTTTTCAATGTTATGAGCTAAAAATATGTATTTTTCATGAAATTTAGGTATCAATTTTAATCTTAAAAACAACGTTTTTTCAAGTATTTTAATGTATTTTTGAAAGCCTAAAAAATGTCGAAATTTGACAATATTCAGCACTTTTACACAACTATATATTACAATATTATAAGCTTAAAATATGGATTTTTCATGAAATTTATATATTAATTTTATTCCTAAAACAACGTTTTTTTCAAGTGTTTTAATGCATTTTTGAAGGGCTAAAAAATGTCGAAAATTGACATTATTCAGCCCTTTTTATGATAGAGAAATTCAAAATGTGGTATTATAGTTGTTTTCGTTAAAAATTGCTATTTTAAATTACTGTAAGCTTATAATAGGAGTTTGAGACTCTATATTGTGATACAATTGTATATTACACGTGTTTTTCATAGTTTGTTGTTAATTGTAGTGTTATATCATTAATAGTAAGAATTTACCTTATGATAATGCTTTATACCCTCAAAATGTGTTTTTTTCAATTATTCTAGCTAGTTATCGGTGATATATAGCTGTTTTCCTACAAATTGAAGTATAAAATGCTCTTTTTAGAATAATTTGCACCTATAAGTAGCTTACATTACATTAAGCTAATAAATTGAAGAGTAAGAGGTTATTTATTGTGATATAACGGTATATTGCAAGGGTTTTTCATAGTTTTTTGTAAACTGTAGCGTTATTGTATATATACAAGTAGTTTTACTTATCATATTGCTATAAACCCATAAAATGTAGTGTTTTCAATGATATTAGCTAGTTATCGGTGATATATAGCTGTTTTCCTACAAATTGAAGTATAAAATGCTCTTTTTAGAATAATTTGCACCTCTAAGTAGCTTACATTAAATTAAGCTAATAAATAGAAGAGTAAGAGGTTATTTATTGTGATATAACGGTATATTGCAAGCGTTTTTCATAGTTTCTTGTAAACTGTAGCATTATTGTATATATACAAGTAGTTTCATTTATCATATTGCTATAAACCCATAAAATGTAGTATTTTCAATGATTTTAGCTAGTTATCAGTGAAGAGTTTTTTTTCTCTACAAATTGAAGTATATTTCTTTATATCAGTAGCTAAATAGCTTTTGATATTTGTTACAACTATATTTTACAAAATTAATAGCTAAAAATATGTATTTTTTCATGAAATTTAGGTATCAATTTTAATCTTAAAAACAACATTTTTTCAAGTATTTTAATGTATTTTTGAAAGGCTAAAAAATGTCGATATTTGATATTATTCAGCACTTTTATACAACTATATTTTACAATATTATGAGCTTAAAATATGTATTTTTCATGAAATTTATGTATCAATTTTAATCTTAAAAACAACTTTTTTTCAAGTGTTTTAATATATTTTTGAAAAGCTAAAAAATGTCGAAAATTGACATTATTCAGCCCTTTATATGATAGAGAAATTCAAAATGTGGTATTATAGTTGTTTTCGTTAGAAAATACAATTTTTTTAGTACCTTAAAAATACATTAAAACACTTGAAATAACGTTTTTTTTAGGATTAAAATTGATACCTAAATTTCAGTAAAAATACATATTTCTAGGTATTAATTTTGAAAAATGCAGTTGTGGCAAATATCGAAAGCTATTTAACCATAGATATATAGGAATGTACTTCAATTTGTAGAGAAAAAAAAGTCTTCACTGATAACTAGCTAAAATCATTGAAAACACTACGTTTTATGGGTATATAGCAATATGATAAGTAAAACTACTTGTATATATAGAATAACACTACAGTTTACAAGAAACTATGAAAAACACATGCAATATACCGTTATATGACAAAAAATAACCTCCTACACTTCCATTTATTAGCTTAATGTAACGTAGGCTACTTATAGGTGCAAATTATTCTAAAAAGAGGATTGGTTGCTTCAATATGTAGTTAAAAAGCTATATTTCTGCGATAAATAGGTTAAATCATTGAAAAGAACACATTTTGAGGGTATAAAGCATTATCATAAGCTAAATTCCTTATATTTATGATATAACACTACAATTTACAAAAAACTATGAAAAACACTTGTAATATAAAATTCTATCACAATAAATAGCCTCAAACTACTTTTATAAGCTTACAGTAGTTTAAAATAGCATGTTCTATCGAAAACAACTATAATACCATATTTTGAATTTCTCTATCAAAAAAAGGGCTAAATAATGTCATTTTTCGACATTTTTTAGCACTTCAAAAATAAATTAAAACACTAAAAACGTTGTTTTTAGGATTAAAATTGATACCTAAATTTCATGATAAATACATATTTTTAGGAATTTTTTTGTAATCGTTTTTTTGTAATTGTTTCGCCTTCCTTCCTGCGAGTAATTTGAACAGACGCGCGTTGGTATGACTATCATTATTTTCATAATGAGTGGCAAGAAAGACCTAATAAAGGAGCAAAGTAAAGTTATTGTATCTCTACACAAGGCAGAGAGGTCAGTGGAAGAAATATCAAGGATTGTGGATGTTACGAGGAGATGTGTGCATAAGTGGGTAGAATGTTTCACGGTGGATTGCACCGTCGCGACAGCCGCGACACCATAACAGTATAAGTGGCCAGGGCGAGGGTGTAAAACATCAGCAAGCACCCTAAATGTCATGAAACGTCAAGTGGATGCCCATCCTCAATTAAGAGCAAGAAAAATATTGCGATATGACTTTTACATCCTCGCCCTGGCCACTTATAATGTTCTGGTGTCGCGGCTGTCGCGACGATGCTTTCCACCGTGAAACTTTCCACCCAGTTATGCACACATCTCCTCGTAACATCCACAATCCTTGATATTTCTTCCACTGGCCTCTCTGCCTTGTGTAGAGATACAATAACTTTAATTTGCTCCTTTGTTAGGTCTTTCTTGCCACTCATTATGAAAATAATGAGTCATACCAACGCGCGTCTGTTCAAATTACTCGCGGGAAGGAAGGCGATACTTTTTTAAATACTTCGTCTATAATTGACAAGTGGCATCTGAACATTCCTCAACGGTCTTGATGGACTGCCCGTGCCTTAAACAAGCTGCCATATGTAAGATATCTCTCTCGGAAGTCAGTAGGCTGCCATAGAGTACATTTTCTGAATTCCCGTATGGAAGCGCTGTGTTATGATGTCGCGAACAATGCTTTGGCGCGCTGTGTACAATAACACTACAGTTTACAATAAACTATGAACAACGCTTACAGTAGTTTAAAATCGCATTTTCAATCCAAAACAACTATAATACCAAATTTTGAATTTCTCTATCAAAAAAAGGGCCAAATAATGTCAATTTTCGACATTTTTTAGCACTTCAAAAATACATTAAAACACCTGAAATAACATAGTTTTTAGGATTAAAATTGATACCTAAGTTTCATGAAAAATACATTTTTTAGTATTAATTTTGTAAATGTAGTTGTGGCAAAAATCGAAAGCTTTTAACACAATATAAAAAATATACTTTCAATTTTTTAAAAAAAACTCTTCCTGATAACTACTAAAATATTGAAAACCTACATTTTTTTAAAAAAAGGG
>JACEEZ010013361.1:0-20881 GCA_016584305.1 Chionoecetes opilio
ACACTTATTTGGATTTTTCAGTTAACTTCTCTATGAGTTTCCGTCGCAAAACTTACTTTTGGAGATATGACATTTTTATAAAGAGGAGAGAGACAAGTGTTTCGTACGCCACACTCTTCTTCCTCTGTGACTGGCATCGCCTCTGTTCTTCCCTTGCCGCGGACACTTTTAATGCAGATTTGGCTTTAGTTAGGAGGTTAAAGTATGGGAATAGGTTTGGTTAGATTAGTGAGTCTAAAGGTGGGGTTAGGTTAATTTAATTTTCATATCTCGTATACACTCCTTCCTATTAAAAACTTATATCTCCGAAAGTAGTGATTTGCGCCGGAAGTTCATAGAGAGAATGTTCTTAGAATCTATTAAGGTGAACAGAAACCACACTCAATTGTGTAGGGAATTTCAGTTCTCGTGTAAAAATTTACCACGACTATAGTGTTATGACATCTAATATACTGTTACAAACCCGCTCCCCAGCCGCCCAACTAACCTGCCTCCTTTACTGGGCTGGCCTCAGACGCGTGGGAATGATCGGGCTGAGTCCGGTTATGTGTCTAATTGGGCCGAAAACAATGAATTACCCTTAAGGCCTTGAGCACGGGTTCCCCACACTGGCACATCACCACCACAGCACACACACACACAGGCACATGCGGAATAACATAATCACATCCTTTCCAGACTATAATTGTACTATGTAACACTACAGAGACAACCTCACGCCCACCGAATACAGGCCCAGCCACTTGTCGGCCGTCGCAGCCCTAAATGTTCCTCCACTGCAACTGCAGTCACTGTTATGCGTCTTATACCATACCAGAGTCACCACAGCCTGTCGATGCGGGAGACGACACCTTCCCACGGCCACGTTCACGGCCACGGACGCACACAGGGACACAGCCAGCTGCTACCTTTCACCAAGGTGCCTTTAGCCCCAGGGGACAATACCTCTACCCTGGGCTTGCCTGTGACACCACCGTAGCCATACCCTGTTTCATGTGGCACCTGCGGCGTCTCCTCCGGGCCTCGCGTCACCTCCCTCATGTCCCTCGCTCCTCGTGGTCTCGTCTCGGTCCCGGCCTGGGTCTCCAGCCACAACAAACACCGCATGGCTTCTCCCTCGAACATGAGCTCGAGTTGTCTCAGGAGCACGTTCGTAACAATACTATAGGAGTAGCCGTGTGTCTGTGTGTGTGTGTGTGTGTCTGTTTTGGGTAGCCGAAACTGTAAATTCAATCTAATATACTATAGGAGTAGCCGTGTGTTCTGTGTGTGTCTGTTTTTGGGTAGCCGAAACTGTAAATTCAATTTTGATGAGAGTAGGCTAAAAAAAATCGCAAATAAATTGTAGGTGGTACGCAGCTTGGTCCCATGTCAATTGAATAATTTTTAAGGGAGTTTTGGGCTAAAAACACTTCAGGAGTACAGGGAAGTCCCGTTATACGAGCATTCGGTATACGAGAAATCAATGATACGAGCTGAGTAAATTAGGGTCTATTTTCAATATACGAGATCGAAAATCCAATGCTACGACATTCACACTGGGGTGAGTAAAATTACCAAGTTCAAAATGCGTGCCCTACCACATATGCATCTGGGCTGTATGATGATGTTGTGGTGGCCCCAAGCTTGGGTCCGCACACCTGACTAATTACCCCTAAAGGTCAGGCCACACACCTGGCTAATACCCTTCAGGTCACGCCTTGCTTGGGGTGACCTGACTGGGGTCAACCAAAATCCCCCTTTGTCCAGCCCGGGAGTCCTGTATTCAGTCAGTTACCTACCAACCACTACAGTGAGAGGAACACCACTCCTCCTCTCCCTGTGTTCCTCTCACTGTAGTGGTTGGTAGGTAACTGACTGAATACAGGACTCCCGGGCTGGACAAAGGGGGATTTTGGTTGACCCCAGTCAGGTCACCCCAAGCAAGGCGTGACCTGAAGGGTAATTAGCCAGGTGTGCGGCCTGACCTTTAGGGGTAATTAGCCAGGTGTGCGGCCCCAGCCTTGGGACCGCTACAGTTTATTTTAGCTTGAAAAAGATGTCTTTGATGGGGTCCTGGAACCAAACCTATATTTTACCATTAGTTATGTATTTCGCTATACGAGATTTCGCTTTACGAGTATGCCAGGTGGAACCTAATTGCTTGTATCTTCGGGACTTCCCTGTACGTATATAAGAACATATAAGACATATAAGAAAATAAGGAAGCTACAAGAGGCCGCGAGGCCTACACGTGGTAGTTCCTGTCACCTAACATCTACATCCACCTTTCATCCCCATCCAGCCCCTCTTTAAAGCTCCCTAATGACTCAGCACTAACTACCTGTCTACTGAGACCATTCTTTTCATTCACCACCCTATTTGTGAACCAGTTTTTCCCTATTTCCTTTCTAAATCTACGCTTTTCCAGCTTGAATCCGTTACTTCTTGTTCTACCCTGGTTAACCCTTTCACGCACGAAAAGTTTAATAAGTTTTTCCGTCCACTGCAACATCCGTCTCATGCTCCCTAAGGGGCCCCGTGAAATGGCCTGACTGTGCGGTGAATTTTTTATGTTATCAATTTCACCAACGTGTGTTCTTTTTTCCTGGCATTATTATATATCATTGGTTTTGCAAGAGATTATTCTGCTTTATGAAAGAAAAAAAATAACAAGAAATGCAAATAAATAGCGGAATTTACGACTCCGAAAAATATTGAGTAAAGAGAAATAAGAAATACTTACGTTCACCACTTCGTAGCTCGAAACTTCCCGATTCAACTTTTTATGGTTTGTATGCCAATAAAAGCGGATTTTTATGAGGATTCCAACGCTACCATTGTAATTTTCATATGGCCATTATGGCCAGCTCGGGACACGTTTTAAAGGGACGACAATCCGCGCGCACAGGCTGCCTGCCGAGTGGAAACTGACACACAAACCCTTATCATTTCACATCCACTCACACGAGAGAGTTGACAATTAGTTTATTTTATAGGTCTAGGTTGGATCTTTGACGCAGAAGATTTTGACGCAATTCTGATAAATACTTTATTTTTGGCGAATAGTTAACTGTTTTTTGACGCAATTCGCATCAAAAGCTCAGATTGCAGACGGGCCCGTTTTGACGCGATCGCGTCACCGTGCGTGAAAGGGTTAAAAGCCGTAAGAACTTTTCCTACCTCTCCTTTATTAAATCCCTTTATCCACTTAAAAACTTCTATCAGATCGCCCCTTACTCTGCGTCTCTCGAGTGAGTGTAATTTTAATAACTTCAATCTCTTCTCATAACTAAAGTTACGCATCCCTTGTATCATTTTGGTCATCCTTCTCTGCACTGTTTCTAACAAAGCTATATCCATCCTGTAATATGGAGACCAAAACTGAACCGCATAGTCTAGGTGAGGCCTGACTAGAGCCAGATAAAGCTTTAGAATAACTAACGCACTTCTACTTTTAACACTTCTGGTAATGAATCCTAATGCTCTATTAGCTCTATTTCTGGCCTCAATACATTGTTTCCTAGGTCGAAGGTCTGGGCTCACCCTCACTCCAAGATCTTTTCAGCGATACATTGCTTATGGTGTATCTATTACCAGGTTTTTTCTACCAACATTCATAATGCTGCATTTATCAATATTAAATTCCATCTGCCATCTGACTGCCCACTCGTTAAGTTTATCTAAGTCTCCCTGCAATATGTTACATCAGACTGTGATCCAATAATCCTACCTACTTTAGTATCATCAGCAAACTTGCTGATATCACTGCTAATCCCACTATCCAAGTCGTGATGTAAATAAAAAATAGTAATGGACCCAAAACAGACCCTTGTGGAACTCCACTTGTCACCAGTCCCCATTCAGATTTGAAAACCATTAATTGTAACCCTTGTTGCCTATTACTTAGCCAAGCTCTGCCATCCAATGAAGAACCTTCCCATCTATTCCATGAGCCTTAACCTTATTTAAGAGCGCTCGTGTGGTACTTTGTCAAATGCCTTACTAAAGTCCAGATATATTATATCATAATCCTTATCATATCTGCCGTCTCATAAGCTTTCCTATAAAAACTCAATAAATTGGTGAGACATGACCTACCCTTGGTGAATCCATGTTGTGAATCATTGATCAAACTGTGTTTTTCTAAGTGCTCTCTAATGTTTTTTGCAATAATAGATTCCAATAATTTACCCACCACTGACGTTAGACTTACGGTCGATAATTTGACTTTAGTCCTCTGTCTCCCTTCTAAATATGGGAACAACATTTCCTTTCCTCCACAATAATGGCACATCGCCTATCTCAACCGATTTCCTAAAAATGTGCACTAACGACTCACTAACAACCTCTTTGCATTCCTTCAATACCCTGGGATACACTTCATCTGATCCTGGCGATTTAAAATTCTTCATTTTATCTATACCCTCTTCCACCATTTCCCTAGTTATCACAATATCTTTGAGTTTCTCTCATCGCTTCCTTTGAACATCTGTTCACTATCAGGTATTGTCTGTGTATCCTCCTCCGTAAAAAACGCTTAAGAAATAATCATTTAAACTCTTACACATATCCTCATCCGTATTTAAGACCTCACCCTGTCCTGACCTTAACGGCCAACGAATTCCCTTGTCTGGTTTTATATACCTGATAGAACTTTGATAACCCTTTGGGTTATTTTTGCCTGTCCTGCTACTTTAATCTCATAATTGTTCTTAGCAACTCGAGTTAATTTCTTCACTGTCCTTGCCATCACGTTATACTGTCTTTGTTTACCAATCCTGCCTTGAACCTTAATAAATGTTTCTTTTTACTCCAATGTTGTGTTTTAAATTAGTGGTCATCCATTTTGGATAATTCTTTCTGGACCTTATTTCCATATACGGAATATTTCTTTTCTGTCCGTCAATTATATTCCTTACAAATGAGGTATAATCCTCCTCAGCCCCGACCTCACTTCCTTGTCTAACCGCTCTAATTACCTCCTCAGCCCCGACCTCACTCCATGTCTAACCACTCTAGTTAACTCTCGGCCCCGACCTCACTTCCATATCTAACCGCTCTAATTACCTCCAGGTGCCTTCCTAATCCTTCATAATTGGCCTTTCCAGCTGTCATCGCCCTGACCTTACCCTGGGAAAATTTCTTCCCCTCCATCCCACACCTCTTATTAATAACCTCCAGGTGTCTTCTTAATCCTGCATAATTGGCCTTTCTGAAATTAGGTATTTTTGTTTGTTGCCACTTAATTTCCAACTTCCCAATTTAAGCTAAATCTGATCTCATAATGGTCGCTATTATCTAAATTTCCACCGACCTCCACATTTGTAACTAAATTGTCTCTATTTGTCAGCAATAGATCTAGAATATTATCTCCTCTAGTAGGCTTCTTGGTTGCTTGACTTAGGAAGTTATCCTGGATTATATTTAACAATTCATCTGCGTCGCTGTCACCTATGATTAAATCCCAGTCTATATTCTAAGATTAAAATCTCCCACCACGCATAGGATAATGGCACTAGTTTCCGGACAGCTAAGGAAAGAATTGCGTTTTTTATTTTTATTTTGCCTTGTAACTTTTTTCAGTTTCAATCAATTGAAATTATAAGGAACATATATGGAAAGAAGAAGCCTTCAGCTTCCATTTAGTGGCTTCAGAATGTGAATTCAATGATTCAGAGCCAAGTTATTAAGCCCAAAAAAGTGTCCGGCAATTAAAAACCCCAAAAACCTATTTCCATCCAAGCCCTTTTCTTGGGTCTTTAAGGTCAATAGATGGCTCAAATTTACAGAGGTGGTGTGTTTTTATTGCTTTTATCTATAGTAAAAGTGTATGTACCTTTATGCTTTAATTATGAAATTGTATTAAAAAAGGGGAGAAGTTGATAAAAAAATGTGATAATTAACAAAAAAATTCTGTTTCTTCGCACAGATTAAATCTAATTTGTTTGTGACATAAAACTAATATCATACATCTTCCTGAACAATATAAGAATAAAAACAACCATAGAAAAATGCAAGTTTTATAATTAAATTCACACTTACAGCTTAAATGGTAGGCCTAGGCTATATATTTTAGAACTCAAGAGTGCTACTTTAAACAAAATCAAAGTAATTTCAATTATATTTTAACTATTTTAACTAAAAATACAACATAGAAAATATAAGTTTATTAATTAAATTCACACTAAACTAGGGCTTAGCCTAGCTAAGCCTAATTTTCCAAGCACACACTCCGTACACCTTCCTTTAATTTTAATCCATATACTCTTCCATCCATGGTCCATTCGTAGCACTTCTCTGACAATGTAGTCATTTCATTCTTTAGCACAAATGCCACATCTCTTCCTGTCTTTCTTCCTGTTTCGTGAAAAAGTCTTCTTTCTCTTTGAAAAAGTCTACATCTTATCCAAGGCTTCTTCATCTGAACGGATGACTGGGAAGAGAGAAAATGTTTGATTGATTATAAGCATGAAACCAGGAGTAGGGATTAGGAGCACACAGTGCTTTGATAACTTTTGATGCTGAAAATGTTGTATTTTTAAATGATTAACCTATCATTAAATGTTATCTTAACTTGCATAGCCTTTTGGATAATATAAAAATTAAACTAAGCTTAGTGTCCTAGCCTATATAAAGTAAGTTATACCAGTCAGATACTTCACTCACCTGACCCAGAAAAGTCATGTACGTACTAGTACTTTTCTTCCTTTTTGTGACCCCCTTTTGTCTGAATTTTGTCATCACAGTCTGTCCAACATCCACATTTCTGTCTGTTATTTCCATGACTTCGTTTTGGTACTGGTCTTTGAATAGTAAAGCAGGGTCATCACTACTGACTGGTGATCTTGGTGGTTCTTCAAGGCTGAAGCTCTCTTCTGAAGTTTCTTCTTGATCTAGGGCCTGCTCAAATCTCCTTTTCAGTGATTTTTTGGCCCATTGTTTGGATTTGGATTGGGCCTGAGTTCCCTTTCTTTTTTTGCTTTGCCATTTGTTTCTTCTTTTTGAACTCCTCTTACTGTAATTTTTTCCTCCCGTTCAGCTTGCAGGCAAGCTAACCCTTGTTCAGAGGAAATGGCAAAAGTTGGTCCCTCATTGTAGTCTTTTTCCTTTTTGGCCCTTGTTCCTTTCTAGGAGAAGGGCAGAACTGAAAATTCTTAAAAACTTCACTCACTTTCTTTTGAGCAGACATGCTAGAGGAAGACAGAGGTGATTCATTGAAGCTTCAGGGATAGGAGAAATATGCTTAGAACTGCTAAGGGCAGGGGAAGTAAACGTGGAGGTGTGGAGGTGTTCTAGGAGAAACATTGGATTGGTGAGCCTTAAGCTGCGGTCACATGAGCAATTTTTCCGTCAATATTCAGGCTGTAATTATTCACCAAAGGCAACACCTTGCCGTGTTTTGGTCACACGGATTTTCAGAGGTAGCAATAATTTGAATGGCAATTTTGGCTTCTCAAGATGTATCTGAAGAAGCGTCTTTGAAAAAATAGGGAGAAATAGGGAGAAACTGGTTCACAAATAGGGTGGTGAATGATTGAAATGGATTCTGTGTATGGAAGTGCGTCAGACATAAAACATTTAAAAGTCAACATCAAAGTGATCAATAATAAGTTGGTATCCCCTAAATTTTTTAGTTATTAATAGACCGTCAACAAGGAAAATGTATACTAGCCATAACTCATTTAAATTTTTCTTGGTGTTTTGTATCCTTCAAATCGCTTAAAAACACGTACAAGAGTGTACAGGGCTTCACAATTCGTCTTGTAATCAGTTCTTGCCACTTTGTAGCTATGTATTTCAGCTTCTGTATATTGAATTAGAGCGTGCATTAGAAATAAATGTCAAATAATATGCGTTTGTGGTGGGAATATTGCAGCAATATGTCTTGCGGAAAGACCGACACGTTGGTCATTTTTAATTATGATTAGAACTCGCAATTATATCCGAGTTTGGGCCGCGTTTGCGTTGCCGGGTGTAATATTGCCAGAAAAAATTGTCCCGACCTGACCGCGCCTTTAGGAATACTAGGTGTTGCAACAGATATATCAGCTGACTGCTCCTCTTGAAGTGCGTTTATCTGACCTTGCATGTCTTTCATCATCTTAAGCATCTCTCCAAAGAGGTGCTGGGGGCTGTGCTGGAACTAGGCCTATAGGCTCTTGATGTTGGCTGGTAGAGATTTGAGGAGTTTCTATAGGCGTAGGTATGTCTTCACCAACAGAAACTCCTTCAAAAAGGTCTGGAGAGACAGCAACATCGACTTGTATGGGTGAGACTATTGGAGTAGGCCTATCATGTAAGGGATGGAGAAATAGGAGCATCAACATAGGGTGGTGAAGGAGGCATAGGCCTAGGAGATGGAGGAAATGAAAGTACATCACTAAGCATTCCAATACTGATATTATCCTCAGGTTGTGAAGGGAAACTTGTTTTTAAGGTCTTTCTACGAGACATGAGATCCATAATCTGGACGTCATTTGTCAGAGCCATATCATCTGAGAAGAATTTGGTGGTTCTGTTGTATTTTGTATTCTTCAGTAATGTTGGGTATGGCATTTCATGTGTTGAGACATTCACCCCTACACTGACTGACAAATTTATTAAGAACTGTTTCATTTGTTGTATTGAAGGGTAATTCTGATATGTCCCGAAGAAGTACAGAGAATTTACGGTAAATGATAGATCATTCAGGCTCAAAGGGCAGAGGATGTGAGAGCGCGAGAGATATCTGGCGGCGTTAGCTTTGAAAACTCCTCATTATATTAGGCTACTATTCTGAAATACCTGTATCAAAAGAAAAATGTATAATGTTAAGTATTTTTGTACACAAAAGCTGTTAAAATTGATGGACGGAAATATGTTCCCCTTCCGTATTTGTGGACGGGAAACATATTCCTTTCCAAAGGTTTTAGCAGGTTATAGGTTATCCAGACCTGCTGTTGGAGGATTATAGGTTATCCGAAACAGGGAGGCCCCGTTATACGAGCATTCGGTATACGAGAATCCGATGATACGAGATGTGTAAATTAGGGTCTATTTTAAATATACGAGATCGAAAATCCAATGATACGACATTCAAAACTGGGGTGAGTAAAATTATCAAGTTCAAAATGCGCGCCCTACCACTCCCGGGTGGACAAAAGGGGATTTGGTTGACCCCCGTGAGGTCACCCCTAGCAAGCCGTGACCTGAAGGGTAATTAAGCATATGGCGCTGCCTGACATTTAGGGGTAATTAGCAGGTGTGCGGCCCCAACCTTGGGAACGCAGTCAGGTCACCCCTAGCATGGCGTGACCTGAAGGGTAATTAAGCATATGGTGCGGCCTGACCTTTATGGGTAATTAGCAGTGTGCGGCCCCAACCTGGGACCGCTACACTACCTTCTCTTGTATCACGTGGCGTCCCCTACATTACAACGTCTTTTTGCTTGTTATGCATGTTTTATGTTTAATTAATGTGCAGTTATGTTATTTTGTATGCTATTTTCTCTTTCAGAATGCTTTTTCTACAGAATAGGTAGTACAGTGTGGGTAATATAGACGCTGTGTGTGTTTGTTGTTTTGCTATAGTTTATTTTAGCTTGAAAAACATGTCTTTTTTTTTCTTTTCTTTTTAATTGATGGGGTCCTGGAACCAAACCTATATTTTACCATTAGTTATGTGTTTCGTTATATGAGATTTCGCTTTACGAGTTGCCATAATGGACGGAAAACAGGTGCCGGACGGAATACCAGTGCCACTATCCTAGTCGATTTTATATGTGTCTTCTTCTTCACAATTGATAGAGATTTCCCCGGCATAATGCTTTAGTAGACCTGGAGGAGGCGGTAGAAGATGGAGGGGCGAATGGGGGTGTAGGAAGGTTGGAGAACCAAACACAACAACCTCTTCCTATGATGACTTGGAAGATACAGAGTGGGCAGCAGCAAGGAATCTGCAGCAGGACAGCCTAATGCACTGCTAGATATACAAAAAACGTAAAAAATTTAATCGCTCCTACCGAAATTGGCAAAACAGCTAAGGACGTTATTCCCGTCCTAAGTTTTTTGCGCTGACTGTAAGTCGTTGATGTAAATAAAAATAGTAATGGTCCAAAACGGACCCTTGTGGAACCCCACTTGATACCTGTCCCATTCATATTTAGAACCATTAATTGTAACCCTTTGTTGCCTATCACTTAGCCAAGATATAATCCAACGAAGAACATTCCCGTCTATTCCATGTGCCTTAACCTTATTTAATAGTCTCTAATATGGTACCTTGTCGAATGCCTGACTAAAGTCTAGGTATACTATATCATAATCCTCATCATTATCTGCAGTCGCATAAACTTTCCTATAAAAATTATAAATATAATTTATATAAATTTTCTATAAAGATTTTATGGGGAAAACTGACGTCAAACAGAAAGAAGAATATATATTTTTTCTTCTTCTTTCTATTTAACATCAGTTTTTTCCATAATATTTTATGAGGTTAGACGGCAGATAATATGCTTCCAACTATCTATCCGTTGCCTCAACTTCTTCAATGCCCAATGCTGCCAGATCCTCTTCAACACACTGCCTCCATATCTTCCTTGGCCTGCCCGGTGGACAGCGACCTGGAACTTCCACTCTTAACAGCTCTCCCCAATGCCTCACCACCTTCTCTCCTCTTCATGTGCCCAAACCACCTCCATCGCCTTACTCTCATCATTGTACTCGGCTCCCTCAATCCACATTTTCTTGCCACCTCTTCACTGAACACTTCATCTCTCCATGTGATCCCAGTCACATATATCTCAACATTTCTCCGATCACAACCAACCAGCACATCCTCCAACTTCTTCGTCTAAGCCCATGTCTCAGAACGATACAGCAAAACTGATCTTATACATGCTTCAAATACTCTTCCTCTGTTTTCATACTCTTGTTTATCAGCAGTCCCACTATCTCTCCACTTCTTCCATGTAGTACAACAAAACTGTTAACAATAATAACAAAACTGTTTCACTTCTATTACATCACCATTCACTTCTATAGATTCTACCTCTTCCATTTCTGGTGGGCCCTCTCTGTTGATTCTTATACACACTGGACAGCAGAAATCTACCACCCTATTCAGGTTTCCTAGTCCTGAATATCTTTTATGGCACCGCTTGTCACATTCCTTGCAACGGATAGTTTACTCCTACTCCACTACCGCACACTCCACAAGGAAACCTTCCCACTTGCATATTTTGCTCTAATTTCTTGCCTGTTACCATCATCTTCGTCTTGGACATATTCACCTTCAGACCTCTTCTCTCCATTGCCTGCTTCCAATTTATAAATCTCTTCTCAACTTCCTCCTTTGTCTCAGCTGTCAAGACTAAATCATCTGCATATAGCAGCTCCCATGGATCTCCTGTTCTGCATTCCTTTGTGGCCTCTTGTAGGAAGCTGTAGGTACGGTTAGGGATAAGGGTGGGTTCCCTGTGGTGTGTGGTGTCCTTCCAAGATGCTATGTTGACGACTTGTGGTACTCCAGGGCTATTGCTTTGAATTGCCGGCTGGCACTTCATTGCAAAGCCAATGGTTGGGTCTTTGTCGACAGCTGGGACCTCTTTTTTGGGCATAACCACCTCTACCGCAGGGACGGGGTGCACTTTTCGAGGAAAGGTTTTGGGATCTTGTCTGAACCCCTTAAAAGGGGGGTTGGTGAAATGCGGGTTTTTTTTTTAAATAAAACCCGGGGGAGTAGACACTGGGGTGGGGGAAAAAGGGAAAACTTCGCACTAGGGGGATTTTCAGAAGGCGGGAACTAAAGTGTTTTTGAAGAGAGGTGAGGGGGGTTTATTAAAAAAAAGGGAAAGGGGACAAAAAAAAGAGGATTTTTGCTTGAAGGTCTACTATCAAACTAGGAGTTTTTTTTAAACAAATAATTTCCTGAGGGGAATAAATGTGTGAGGATTTTGATATAATACATTAACTATTATACCGGAAGGGGTTGGGTATGTCGGGAAAGGTATTTGATCCGAAGTCGAATAGCTGGGTATAAGTTTTTCACAAGGAAAGTTGGCAGGTGGGTGGGGAGTTGTGCTTTATGCAAGAGATACATTGCGTTTGTGTTAAAATTTTTTTAAAAAAACAATAAAGCATGAGTCTATAGGGTAGAGGTTACGGGGGGAACTGAGAAAAGGGTTTTTTGGGTGTAGTGTTACCCTCCAAACTTATGTAAAGAGATTCACTCCTATATGGGAAAAATAAAAAAGGCCCTGCAGATAAAATCGACTATGCTGGTGGGAAATTTTAATCTTAGGAATATAGCCTGGGTTTTAAATCATAGGTGATGCGCGCAGATGAATTTTTAAATAATCCCGGGATAACTTCCTAAGTAAAGCAATCAAAGGAGCCTACTAAGGGAAAAATTTTTCTAATCTATTGCTGAAAAATAGAGACTTTATTTAAAAGATTGGAGGTCGGGGGGCAAGTTTAAAATTAGCGCCCCATTAGGATCAGATTTATTTAAAAAAAGGAATTTGGGAAAAATTTAAGTGTCAACAAACAAAAAATACCTTTTTTCCAAAGGGGCCATTATGCGGTTTAAAGAAACACCTGGGTTTTTAAAATAAGGTGTGGGGGAGGAAAAAATTTTCCCGGGGAATTCCCAGGACGGGCGAAACAGCTGGAAACCATTATGAAGGATTGGGAATTGCCTGGGGGTAATTAGAGCTTTTTAACGGGGGAATGAGGTCAGGGCTGGGGAGGAAATTAGAGGGGTTTAGCATGGAGTGGGGTCGGGGCGGAGGGGAAAATTAAGGGTTTTGATATGGAAGTGAGGTCGGGGCTGAGGAGGATTTACCTTTTTTTAAAGGAAAATAAAATTGACGGCAGAAAAAAAAAAATTCCTTATAGGGAAATAAGATCTAAAAGAGTGATCCAAATGGATGCCCACTAATTTAAAACACAACTTGGAGTAAAAAAAAACATGCATTTATTAAAGGTAGGATTGTGAGAAAAAAACAGTATAACTGAGGGCGAGGACGTGAAGAAATTAATTTAAAATAGCAAAGAAAAATTATGAATTAAGTGCGGACAGGCAAAAAATGACCCAAAGGGGTTCTATCAGGTTAAAAAAACCCAGACAGGGAATTAGTGGGGCGTTAAAGGTCAGGACGGGGTGAGGTCTTAATAGGGATGGGTTGTGTAAAAGTCTAAATTTATTTCTAAGCGTTTTTACTGGGGAGGAACACAACAAAACCTATAGTGAACAATGTTCAAGGAAGCGATGAGGAGAAACTCAAAGTTTGTGATAACTGGGGAAAGGGTGGAAGGGGGTATAGAAAAAATAAAAATTTTTAAATCACCGGCCCAGATGAGGTGTATCCCGGGGTATTAAAGGAATGCAAGGAGGTTTTAGGGGGTCTTATGCACTTTTTTTAGGAAATGGGTTGAGATAGGCGATTTCCTTATTGTGGGGAAAAGGAAATGCGTTCCCTATTTAAAAGGGAACAGGGGCTAAAGTCAAATTATCGACCCTAAGTCAACGCAGTGGGGTAAATTATTGGAAACTATTATTGCAAAAAAAAAATTAGAGAGCACTTTGTAAAATAGTTTCATCATAATTCACAACATGGATTCACCAAGGGGGGGTCATGTCCCCACCATTTTTGAGTTTTTATAGGAAAGTTTATGAGCGGAAAATAATGATAAGGTTATATATAAAATATCGGACTTTAGTAAGGCTTTGCAAAGTAACCCCACGAAGACTCTTTTAAAAAAGGTTTTAAGGGTCATGGAAAGATGGGAAGGTTCTTCGTTAGATCAGAGCTTGGCTAAGTAATAGGCAACAAAGGGTTACAATTAAAGGTTCTAATCTAATGGGGACTGGGGACAATGGAGTTCCACAAAGGGGCTTTTTGGGGCCTTATATTTTATTTTCTCAACGATTGGATATGGGATTAGCTGAATCCAAATTTTTGGGTGATGCAAGGTAGTAGGGTTATTTGGTCACAGTCTGATGTAAACATATGCAGGAGACTTTAGATAAACTTTTAAAGAGTGGGCAGTCAGATGGCAGATGGAATTTAATATTAAAGTGGCCGCGTTATGAAAGTTGGTAAAAAAACCCGGTAATAGATACACCATACGCAATGTACGCGAAAAATCAGAAGGTGAAAAGATCTTGGGTGGGGTGACCCCGATCTCCGCCTAGGAAACAATTATTTAGGATATAAATAAGCTAATAGAGTATTAGGATTTATTACCAGAAGTGTTTAAAAGTAAAGTGCGGAAGTTATTTTTAAGCTTTTTTCTGGCTCTATTCCCAAACCCCACCTGACATGCGGTTTAGTTTTGGTCTCCCTATTACAGGGTGGTATAGTTTTTAGAAACATGCAGAAGGTGACCAAAAGTCCAGGATGCTAAATTTAGTTATGAAAAGATTGAAGTTATTTTTACACGTTACACTCACTCGAGATGCGAGTAAAAGGGGGATCTGATAGAAGTTTTTAAGTGGGAAAAAGGGGTTTAATAAAAAAGAGGGAGGAAAAATTCTTAGGGGTTTTAACCAGGGTAAACAAAACACGATTCAAGCTGGAAAAGCGAGATTTTAGAAAGGAAAAAGGGAAAAACTGGTTCACAAAAAGGGTGTGAATGATGGGGAAAGGGCTCATAGACAGGTAGTTATCGGGGTCATTAGGGGCTTTAAAGAGGGCTGGATAGGTTTTTTGGATGGGGGGGAAATGGATGTAGGGATGTTATGACAGGACTCCACGTGTAGGCCCCCCGCGCCTTGTAGCTCCTTATTTTTCTTATGTTTTTTATGTTCTTTCCCTCACTACCACAACAAAAAAGGACTGAGAAGGCCCTTTATGCCCCCCACACCTATCTCTAAAAGGCACTGTTTCCTCCAGCTACTCTCACCCTTGATCTCGACCCTTCATACAGTGCCATTACCAACCTTAAAAGCCTCTCCGGTACCTTTTGTCTTCGTAATGCCCATCTAATTGTTTTTCTTGGAATCCTGTCAAATGCCTTTTTCCAAATCCACAAACACACTGATACAGCCTTTTCTTCTTATATTTCTCCTGGATATGTCTTGTGATGAAGATTGCATTGGTAGTTGACTTTCCAGCCAGAAGCCAATTGGCAGTCATCGATCTTGATGATTTTCTTAAGCCTTTTGCCACAACACCCTGACCTGACCTGACCAACACACACCTGAAGGGTAATTAAGCATATGGTGTGGCCTGACATTTAGGGGTAATTAGCAGGTGTGCGGCCCCAACCTTGGGACTGCAGTCAGGTCACCCCTAGCAAGGCATGACCTGAAGGGTAATTAAGCATATGGCGCGGCCTGACCTTTAGGGGTAAATTAGCAGTGTGCGGCCCCAACCTTGGGACCGCTACACTACCTTCTCTTGCTTGTATCACGTGGCGTCCCATACATTACAACGTCTTTTTTTGCTTGTTGTGCATGTTTTATGTTTAATTAATGTGCAGTTATGTTATTTTGTGTGCTATTTTCTCTTTCAGAATGTTTTTTTCTACAGAATAGGTAGTACAGTGTGGGTAATATAGACGCTGTGTGTTTGTTGTGTTTGCTATAGTTTATTTTAGCTTGAAAAACATGTTTTATTTTCTCTTCTTTTTAATTGATGGGGTCCTGGAACCAAACCTATATTTTACCATTAGTTATGTTTTTTCGTTTATACGAGATTTCGCTTTACGAGTACGCCAGGTGGAACCTAACTGCTCGTATCTTCGGGACCTCCCTGTACATCTCTAATTAATTGATTTAAAGTTTTTTTTTTTGAGAGGCGAACATTCCATTCTATCATAAGGTCTCATGCTGAAAATTATGCCTGGGGTTTACCTGATAAATGATGCCCCGCCATCCTTTGCCCCACTACCTGTTGTTTACACCTGCCCCCGCCGCCCCTTGCCCACTATCTGTTGTTGTCCTGCCCATGATAACATATGGAAAAATTACCATTGGCGTTTCGGGTCAAGTTTTTGGGGCCAAATGCGAGCTTTGGTATGCAAACGACAGATAGTCTGGAAAAAGTGTTAGGTTTTCGGAGCTTTTCGGTTTTCAGAATTTTGGATAAAAAATTGTGAACCTGTACCTGTCCTTCCTGGTAGTTTTTAGCATATCACTGCTCACACCCGATGGACCTAGTGCCTTTCCATCTTTCATCCCTTTCAATGCTCTTACTACCTCTTTTTCTATTATATTTTCCACTGGACCACTTCCACCACCATTTCAACCTCCTCCAGCTCATTTTATTTTCTACATTCAGCAGTCTCTCAAAAAATTCTCATCTCCCTCTCCACCACTTTGATTTCTCCGTTTTCGTCCTTACATACTTTGCTCCTTGTACATCCTTCTTGTCTTTTCTCATCTGCTTAGCTACTCTAAACATCTTCTGCCCTTCCTCTGCTGTGTTCAAGTTCTGACTTTCCACTCTTCCGGTGCTTGTTTCTTTGCTATTGCCACTTGCCTTTTAGCATCATTTGTCCTTTCCCTATAATTCTTTTATCCACCTCACATCTTGATCGTTGCCACTGTTTGAATGCAATTTTTTTCTCCTTAATTTTCTGTTGCACCTCTTCATTTCATCACCCAAGTTTCCTTTTCTCTACCTCTTCTTCCAGATGTTTAGTCCACACACCTCTTCTCCAGCTCTTAAACCCCGTTCCACACGAGCATACAGAGTCTGCAGACACAAGTGAGAAATTTGTTCGATGATGGGCTAACCGCCTCTGTCTGCAGACAAACCAGCAAAGTGTTCGAGACGCAGTTTGACCAAATACATGAGACAATCGTCCGCTTTTCTAAACATGGACTAGGGAGAGTCTAACGTGGAGCTTATGTTCGACACAAGTGGTACCAATGCCAAGAACGCGTGTTTTAGACACCATCATCGAGAGCTAACATGGTTTTATGTTGATCCACGACGAAGACCACTCTGCGCTTGTGTTGGCAGCCCTGAACCACGGAGATATTTTGTTGGGGGATGGAGAGCGGAGGAGGCATTTGTCTCCGCGCCCTGCTACCAGAAACAACAACACACCATATCATATATTCACCTATTTTCTTCATTTATTCACTTTTTTACCCACATGTACCCTGATCTTCATAGCTCTTCCCACTACCGGGAGTCAAGATTGTCATGGTCATGTTACAGTTATTATTTAGTTGCACATCTAATGAGGCCTTAAATCACTTAAAGGAACTAAAAAAACAACTATCAAATGGAAGAAAATTCCCCACCAAAAATAAGAAACAGCAATAAAGGTAATATTTTCTTATTTACTTCCGCCCATCATTGAATTTTCTGCAGTAAAAAGTCAAATTTAAAGGTTTACTGTTTACTTAGATTTTTTGGTCAGTTGGGTTTAAAACATTAAACACACGGAAAAGCTTATTAGATATATATATATATATAATATATATATATATATATGGAGGTCCCGATGATACGAGCGGGTAATTTTCCACCGGGCATACTCGAAAAGCGAAATCTCGTAAAAAAACGAAACACATAACTAATGGTAAAATATAGTTTGGTTTCCAGGACCCCATCAATAAAAAAACCAAAAAAAAACCCCATATTTTTCAAGCTAAATAAACTAAAGCAACACAACAACACAGCGTCTATTTTAAACCCACACTGTACCTACCTATTCTGTAGAAAAGCATTCTGAAGAGAAAATAGCACACAAAATAACATAACTGCCATTAATTAAACTAAAACATGCAAACACTCACAATACATACAAGCAAAAAAGACGTTGTATGTTTCTCTTGGGGACGCCGCGTGATACACTAACTCGAGAGGGTAGGGTAGGTGAGGGACAAGGGAGGGGTACGCAAACCTCTTCCACTGCCCACAAACTCGTCTCCCGCGCATCTGAATCATTGTACTCGTCCAGGGATGTGAATTTTTGTAGGCCACATTGTCGTACCGGCCACCAGAATTATCATATTTTCAGATTGAAATTTTTTTTTATCGTACAACCTTAGGTAAAATCATATAGTCTGTAAAATTTCTTTATAATTTTAGTAAATAACTTGTAATTTACTTTAGTAAATAGCTTGGAAATTTTACTCACCCAGTTTGATGTCGTAGCATTGGATTTTCGATCTCGTATATTGAAAAAAGACCCCTAATTTACACATCTCGTATCATTTGATTTTCGTATATCGAATGCTCGTATAACGGGACCTCCCTGTATTAAGTCGTAGAAAATAGGAACACTTGCGACGCGAAGAGTTGGAACTCTCGCCGACGGGGACGAGAGATAGGTGGACGTGAGTATCATAAAGCAAAAGATGTTGGGATTGTGAAAGGATGACGCCCTGTTAAATGGGAGGATATGTTGGAGTATGTAGAGAGAGAGATAGAGAGATATCATGCATGAGTGGAGGACATAGGATGTGAGATGTGGGGGGATAGATGTGAGGAAATGGGAGACTTCTGCCGTGGCCTCCCATGGGCCGTAGAGGGAGTTGTAAGGAACCGCTGTTAGCGTAGACTAGACTACGTATATGACCAAAAAAAAGAATAAATGTCTCCTCTGTTCCCATTAATTGAATCCAAGTGCTGCTGTATAGTCATATAAGTGATGTACTTTAGTTCTGATAGCCTGGACTCGGCGGACAGGAGAGGTAAACAAACCAGATTTCATAGGGCGCCAAACGTGGTCTTCTAAAATAATTTCAGAAGCTTCATATTCTGCAGTAGATGCATGTATAACACTCATATTTGCCAAACAATATTGGCAATACCGATAATTTTTCTTAGCATTGCATTTGCATAGTATTCGTAATATCATTAGACTCAAGCGTTGGACAGGGGCCTGGTGTCTAACATTTCCAATACTATTTTCGTTAGTTTTAGACCAAATTAAGACTAATCCCCCCCGGAAAAAGTTTAAAGAACGGAATGCCTGTTAAAGCCTTGGTTGGTCTTAGGTTAGCCTAAGTCCATGTTTAAAGATTCGGCCGAATGTCTGGCCAGTGAGTGACGGAGCTGCCACTCACAATTCTAAATAGTTTATGTATCTACATAGCCTCAAGTCAAGCGTCTGGTGTTAAATGCTAGCCCTCATATTTGTGTCATGCTTGATAATGTAGTCTTATTTTGTAGAGGAGAGTATGGAAAGTATTGGGATCCATTCTCAGATCATTGGTGAAGCTTGACTGGCCAGACACCGCCGTGTGGACAACGTTAACAACTGTGTCTGCAGACTTTGTCTGTGACGAACAAAGTCTGCCAGAAACTGTTGCTCATGTGGACGGGGCTTTAGTATGCTTTCCTGTAAGTGGTGCCAGTCTCCTCTCCTACTTCCATTTTTGTTGCAAAGTTTTCTTCAAACTCCTGCCTCTTGTTGGTCTCTTTCAGCTTCCAGTTTTATTCTTTTTACACCTTTTCTCTTTCCTTTTCATACTTTTGATTTTGAGGTCTACCCGTACCAACCTGTGCTGCGTCAAACAAGCCTCTCCAGGTATTGCCTTACAGTTAATGACTTTGCACATCTGGTCTTTTCCTCATCAGCACCAAATCCAACTGTGTCTCTGCCCCACCACTTTTATATGTAATTAGCTTTTCTGTCGTTCTTGAAGTAGGTGTTTAGTATACTTAAGCCTTGCCTCCAACAAATTCCAACACATTGGCCCGTACTGAGAGTCATGATGAGGGCGAGCGACAACCTTCGTCGACTGAGGAAGGGTACCATAAAAGGGATATTTTTCGGAAGGAAGAGCAGCGACGACGGTCGAAGGTCGGCACGAAGACACGGGTACCCCCGTGTCTTCGTGCCGACCTTCGTCGCTGCTCTTCCTTCCAAAACAAGCCCTCTTATGTAAGCGAAGGTCTGCCGTTCGTCGTTCGTCGCTCTAAAGAAACCGCCTTGACTCTCGGTACGGCCATTCTCTCCTTCAACATTTGTCACATAACCATAACTTCCCATAACACCCTCAAATCCTGTGTTATTTCTCCCAATAGGAGCGTTTTAAGTCTCCTCCAATTGTCAGCCCATCTGATTCAGAAACTCCTGCCACTTCATCTTCCAACTTTTCCCAAAATTCCTGCTTCTCCTGTGCTGTTCCTCCAGCTTGTGGTGCAACACTGAGATTATTTGATGTTCAGATTCTCAACCACCAACTTCTGCTTCTTCATCCTGTTATTATATCTCCACTTCTATTACATTTTCTGCCAGCCTATGTCCAATCAGAATTCCTACTCCACTGAGTCCAGTGTCATCCCCGCTGTACCAAAACTTATACTTTTCCTTATCGCTTCCAAATGTTGTACATCCTTGCCCTTTGTATCTTGAAAATTGTTGAAAAATTCTAACTGGCCTGAAACAGGTCAAATTATCCGAAGTTCGAATGAGAGAGAGGGTTTACTATATATATATATATATATATATATATATATATATTATATTATATATATATAATATTATATACAGGAGAACCTCGTTTATCCGGCACCCTCGGGGGGAGCGCATGCTGGATAACTCATTTTGCCGTTTGTTTAGAGAGTTTACTCATGGAATCGCCTAAAATCCCAATAAATACTGTGGTTTCTGGAGGTTTTTTGTTGTTGTTGTGTTGTTTTAGGGCTGCGAGGATCCCTTGGGGAACACTATGAACCCTGGTGATGTCCTATGATGCTATCACAGGTGCGGTAGTTGACCTGTCTTCCTCAGGAAGGCACAGGTGAGGCGGATGACGGCGTGTTGCCGAGAGGGGGAACGCCAGCCGCCGCCAGCAGGTGGTGGCAGGTCAAAGGTGGTGACGTTCAGGGCGAGGAGTTGAGACTGTAGCACTACACGGTGTGAGTGGAAGTGCGGACACTGCGCAGAAAGTGTTCAATAGTCTCCGAAAATTCATGACCAAGGGGCAGTGGGGGTCCAAAGGG
>JACEEZ010013364.1:2500-7500 GCA_016584305.1 Chionoecetes opilio
CAGATCTTTTTTCTATTATTTCTTTAAGATAACTTGCATTCCAATCGATAATAATAAGAGTAAGATAATACATAACAATAATAAGAAATAAGAAATAAATAGAACAGATTATTTCACCACCTCACTCCTTATAACATTAAAATTAATCGTATTTTTCTTCTATTTTCATAAGATAACTTGCATTCCAATCGATAATAATAAGAATAAGATAATAAATAACATTAATAAGACAAGAACAAAACAAAAAAGAACAGATTATTACAACACGTCGCTCGTTGTAATATTCAAACAAGTCTTTTTTCTATTATTTCTTTAAAGATAACTTGCATTCCTATCGATAATAATAAGAGTAAGATAATAAATAACAATAATAAGAAATAACAAAAAAAAAGAACAGATTATTTCAACACGTCGCTCGTTATAACATTCAAACAGGTCTTTTTTCTATTATTTCTTTAAGATAACTTGCATTCCAATCGATAATAATAAGAATAAAATAATAAATAGCAATAATAAGAAATAAAAACAAAAAAGAACAGATTATTACAACACGTCGCTTGTTATAATATTCAAACAGGTCTTTTTTCTATTATTTCTTTAAGATAACTTGCATTCCAATCGATAATAATAAGAGTAAGATAATAAATAACAATAATAAAAACTAAATAGAACAGATTATTATTTCTCCATCTCGCTCGTTATAATATTCAAACAAGTCTTTTTCCTTTTATTTTCTTTAAGATAACTTGCATTCCAATCGATAATAATAAGAATAAGATAATAAATAACAATAAGAAGAAATAAAAACTAAATAGAACATATTATTATTTTTCCACGTCGCTCGTTATAACATTCAAACAAGTCTTTTTTTCTATTATTTCTTTAAGATAACTTGCATTCCAATCGATAATAATAAGAGTAAGATAATACATAGCAATAATAAGAAAATAAAAAAAAAAAACAGATTATTACAACACGTCGCTCGGTATAACATTCAAACAAGTCTTTTTCCTTTTATTTTCTTTAAGATAACTTGCATTCCTATTGATGATAATAAGAATAAGATAATAAATAACAGTAATAAGAAATAAATAGAACAGATTATTATTTCTCCATCTCGCTCGTTATAACATTCAAACAAGTCTTTTTTCTATTATTTCTTTAAGATAACGTGCATTCCTATCGATAATAATAAGAATAAAATAATAAATAACAATAATAAGAAATAAAAACAAAAAAGAACAGATTATTTCACCACGTCTCTCGTTATAACATTAAAACAAATCGTCTTTTTCTTCTATTTTCATAAGATATTTTTTCTTCTTTCATGATTTCCATTATTAGTACTACCTGCATTCTAATCCATAATAATATCAAACAAACAAAAGCGATTATTTCAACATCTCACTCGTCACCGTAGATAACACTATAGTCGCCAGTCACTCGCCACTGCACTAATGTCGCCAGGCACAATATATTACGAATTATAGCATCACTACAGACTTTTATGTGCCACTGAAGACATGTAGTGTGATGTACATAATATAAACTACTGTGCATGACTCTTCAGTGGCACATAAAAGTCTGTAATGATGCTAAAATTCGTAATATATTGTGCCTGGCGACATTAGTGCAGTGGCGAGTGACTGGCGACTATAGTGTTATCTACGGTAACAAACTCATCCTTTTCTTTATATTTTCATAACATTACTCTCATTCCAAATTCAAATTGATAATATAAGAAAAAAAAGCGAGTATCTCACCATCATACTCAAGCAACAAGTCCTTTTTTTTCCATAAATTACTCGCATTCCAATCGACAAGAATAACATCAGGCAAAAAAACAAGCGATTATTTCACCCTGTCACTTGTTATGATAGGCAACAAGTCGTCCTTTGTAATATAATGGTGTGCAGTGTACAAGGTCATTATGAGGTGGTCTGACGAGGCATGAGTGGAAGGTAAGGATGGTAGGGATGGTGGTGATGATGGTAGTAGTGGTGATGGTAGTGGTAGTGATGGTGATGATGGTAGTGGTGGTGATGGTAGTGTGGTGATGGATGGTGATGATGGTAGTGGTAGTGATGGTAGTGGTGGTGATGGTAGTGGTGATGATGGTAGTGGTGGTGATGGTGGTGGTAGTGATGATGATGGTAGTGATGTGGTGATGGTAGTGGTGGTGATGATGGTGGTGGTGGTAGTGGTAGTGATGGTGGTGGTAGTGATGATGATGGTATGGTAGTGGTGGTGGTGATGGTAGTGGTGGTGGTGATGGTAGTGGTGGTGATGATGGTGGTGGTGGTAGTGGTGGTGATGGTAGTGATGGTGGTGGTGGTGATGATGGTGGTGGTAGTGGTGGTGATGATGGCAGTGGGTGATGGTGGGATAATCAGGGTTGCCAGGTCGTGGACTGTGTTCCCACCCAATTCCAGCCCAAAACCAGCCAAAACCGCGACCTCGGTCTCAAAAAACCGCGACAAAACCGCCAAAAAAATAATTCTGTTGTGTATGTTTGCTGCTCAAGACGACTGACGGGAGTATAACAAAATGGGGAAAAAATATTTGACAAGTAATGTATCTATATTAGCACACACACGTAGCCATTCATGCCTTACATGCTATGCTATATGTTTATTTCTGGACATTTCTGGATCGTCAGCATTGGAATAAATGTCCTTTGTGAAGAGTGACAGCATTTTCTCTGTGGGTTAAACTCATTGCAACAGTAGTGTTATTTCTATGCATGAATGCACGGACATGTCATGTATGTTGTAAACTCTTGTGTTGCAAATCACTCACGCCAGCTAATGTATGTCCTCCTCTGATCAAGGTCATACCCTACTATATGACCCTGCCTCTGATCAAGGTCATACCCTACTATATGACCCTGCCTCTGATCAAGGTCATACCCTACTATATGACCCTGCCTCTGATCAAGGTCATACCCTACTATATGACCCTGCCTCTGATCAAGGTCATACCCTACTATATGACCCTGCCTCTGATCAAGGTCATACCCTACTATATGACCCTGCCTCTGATCAAGGTCATACCCTACTATATGACCCTGCCTCTGATTCAAGGTCATACCCTACTATATGACCCTGCCTCTGATCAAGGTCATACCCTACTATATGACCCTGCCTCTGATCAAGGTCATACCCTACTATATGACCCTGCCTCTGATCAAGGTTCATACCCTACTATATGACCCTGCCTCTGATCAAGGTCATACCCTACTATATGACCCTGCCTCTGATCAAGGTCATACCCTACTATATGACCCTGCCTCTGATCAAGGTCATACCCTACTATATGACCCTGCCTCTGATCAAGGTCATACCCTACTATATGACCCTGCCTCTGATCAACGGCCCAAAGCTGCCCCGTAGTATACCCGAGATAAACTGCTCTGACAGGCTACCTACTATATGACCCTCCTCTTTTAATCAAGGTATACCCTGAATGGAGCTGGCTCTGGGTTGGAAGGGGTCATGACCCAAGGCCATTAATCCGTCCCTATGAGATGTCTGTCAGGGTGCAGGGTGGGTAAGGACCTCCTGAGAGGTCACCTTAGTCCTAATCGTCAAAGTAATGGGGTGCGTTGAATTAACCCTTTTTGAGGATCAATTGGACACTTGACACGGGTCCTCGGCAAATTGTCGTGATATCCTTTTTGGAAAGGACAGTCAACACCAAAAATAAAATCCGCAACCCGCCTAAGTTAAAACAGCCCAAAAAACCGCAACCCGCGACCATCGTTTTTTCCCCCCAACTTCCATTAAAAAGAGCCCAATTGGGCGGGTCAACCGCGGCCCTGGCAACCCTGGTGATAATGAGGAGGTGATGACAGGAAGTCTGAGGAGGATGAAGAGTAATAAGAGTAATCTATTGTCATCTATATGTATTGTCAAGCTATGTAATCGTATTGTCATTCGGAGGAACCCAAATCACCTCATTCCACCCCAGCTCACCTCACCTCAGCTCACTCCACCCCAGTTCACCTCACCCCACCCCAGCTCACCTCAACTCACCCCAGCTCACCTTAACTCACCCCAGCTCACCTCAACTCACCCCAGCTCACCTCAACTCACCCCAGCTCACCTCAACTCACCCCAGCTCACCTCAACTCACCCCAGCTCACCTCACCCCACCCCAGCTCACCTCAACTCACCCCAGCTCACCTCACCCCACCCCAGCTCACCTCAACTCACCCCAGCTCACCTCAACTCACCCCAGCTCACCTCAACTCACCCCAGCTCACCTCAACTCACCCCAG
This sequence comes from Chionoecetes opilio, assembly GCA_016584305.1. Lineage (NCBI taxonomy): Eukaryota > Metazoa > Arthropoda > Malacostraca > Decapoda > Majidae > Chionoecetes > Chionoecetes opilio. Next base: position 6,780 of record JACEEZ010013364.1, read on the forward strand.
CTCACCTCAACTCACCCCAGCTCACCTCAACTCACCCCAGCTCACCTCACCCCACCCCAGCTCACCTCAACTCACCCCAGCTCACCTCAACTCCACCCCATATCACCTCAACTCCACCCCATATCACTCACCCCACCCCCAGCTCACTCTCCAACTCACCCCAGCTCACCTCAACTCCACCCCATATCACCTCACCCCACCCCAGCTCACCTCAACTCCACCCCATATCACTCCCAAATCACCTCACTCCACCCAAGATCACCCCAGCTCACCTCAACTCCACCCCATATCACTCCCAAATCACCTCACCCCACCCAAGATCACCCCAGCTCACCTCAACTCCACCCCATATCATTCCCAAATCACCTCACTCCACCCAAGACCACCCCAGCTCACTCCCAGCTCACCTCACTCCACCCAATATCACCTCAGCTCACCTCACTCCACCCCAGCTCACCTCACTCCACCCAATATCACCCCAGCTCCCCTCACTCCATCCCAGCTCACCTCAACTCCACCCCATATCACCCCAGTTCACCTCACTCACCCCAGCTCACCTCACTCCATCCCAGCTCACCTCACCCCACCCCACATCACCCCACATCACCCCAGATCACCTCACTCCACCCCAGATCACCTCACTCCACCCCAGTTCACCCCAGTACAAAACACACGTGGCTACCAGCTTGCCTTGACACTGTACGCTTCTCCGCATCTCAAA